>JAPZPB010000069.1:0-24792 GCA_037952635.1 Bryoglossum gracile | reverse complement strand
GTACGGCACCGTTGCCGCCTCCAGCTCCATTATTTGAATTGTTTGGAGGAGGGGAAAGGACCGGAGAATCAGTAGCCAAAACACTAGGTGCAGGTATTGGGACACTATTCGGGCTGTTACTCCATTGTGGTCCGGAATCTGTGGGTGGAGTAAAGTCTCCAGGCGCAGTGAAAGCTCCCGCTGTCTGGAAAGCCCATTTCGATGGAGGTGTGTAACTAGGCCCAGTGAAAGCTCCCGCTGTCGGGGTAGTCCATTTCCATGCAGGTGTGTCACTAGACCCAGTGAAAGCTCCCGCTGTCGGGGTAGTCCATTTCCATGCAGGTGTGTCACTAGACCCAGTGAAAGCTCCCGCTGTCGGGGTAGTCCATTTCCATGCCGGTGTGTCACTAAGCCCAGTGAAAGCTCCCGCTGTCGGGGTAGTCCATTTCCATGTAGTTGTGTCATCTGGCGGGATGAATGATCCAGTTGGAGCTGTGTACCCGGGAGCCCCAGCTGTCAATGGTAGGTATTTAGTAACCGTGACGGTCACGGTAACAGTCGTCATGGCTCTTGCATCGTAGCGACCATGTTGGGAGGATACCAGGCTTATGAGAGAGCCCGTGACGGCGAGGTTGAGGGCCGAGGACCTCATTGCGAAGATATCGCAGAGTAGAGTGAAAGGGAATTGAGACCTCAAAATAGCAGATTAGAGTATAAGGGAGGAGGCGATGCTATGAGGAGGTGAGAGGGATGAAAGAAATAGAGAGGAGGACGCTTTGCTTTTTATATTCGATAACCCTGAAATACGTTGGTACTAAGGAAGGAGAGTAAGGATTTGGGAAGACTGCCTTGGTCACAAAATTTCTATCTAGGGAAGCAAATGTCCTCATCTGGGGGAGTTAAAATTGCATGTAGCCAGTATTCTCCGGTCTGAATCACAGCTACTGGACACAGGCAGAATCCTCCTCAAAAACGTGTAGAGAGCGAAGTGAATGAAACAAAGTGTGTAACCTCAAGAGCTCGTGTGAAATTGACTGCAGGAATGTCTTGCTCGGCTGGACAAGGCAGAACGTGGACTCCCTCGGATACGATCCTGCTAAACTTGGATTCAAACCCACTTGAGCTCTCATCACTGCCCTAACTCACAATCTCGGACCTACTCCCCTCGAGCCGGTGAAGAATCAAAGACGTCGATGGCTGAAGGAAGCGAGGCCTCCCACCAGGTATCGTACATTCGTAACACCAACGTGATACCCAATCTCCTCCCTCCTCCTCCTCCTCCTCCTCTCCCCACCAAAATTTGATCTTCCCGTTCGAAAGTCGCTCGTTCCTCGTAAGCTCGAAATAGATAACCTTAAACATATAACCTTAAGTCAACATCTCCAAGTTCGACCCCACGTGGTGTCGCTTAAGCAGTGACGTGGTTATTTTAAGGGGCTGGGGTTGCACCACACCTGCGAGCGAGAGATCCTTCGGTAGCTAGTACTACTTGTGCTTATTTTAACCTTTCATAAAATTTGGGTAACTATACCCCGTGAAACCAGCTCGTGATGGATGAAATCCGGGGGATGATGGATTGAGTAATTATCGGAGATTCCTAGCGGATGACTTTGAAGAAGAGACAGACACTTTTTCGCCCTATAGGAGATCCGGGAGAACGGCGAAAAGCTTAATTTAACACCCTTAACACTCAGAATCCTGATTAAATTGCTCCTCGAGGAGTCCCAAACCAGTTGTGGAACCAGAATGCAAGTTTTTACGAGACCACCTGCATCGCAGGCTCCCGTGCTGGATGGAAAAAGAAGAATTCTCAAATAGAATCGTGACGACATATCTTTACCAAACTTACGAGATGGGCGAGGCCCTGAAAATAGAATTACTTCATTATGTACTACATCATTAGGTATCGATGTACAACATGGGTCTTCTCCCCTTTCCATCCGATGATCCGGGATTCAGCCGTTCAAGGCAACACATACACTCAGCATCCCATCAAAACCGGGAGCTGAAAATCTTGCCAGCACCGCCTCCACGACTCCCACTTAAAAGACGAGTTTTATTCTTGGAATTTCACAACACTGAAACTGCCTATCTAACAGCATTTTACAGACATTCAAGGGAGATTGCTGTCACCTATTAGTTTTTCCAACCTCGATCGAATCATCATAGTCCTATCCCCTCCGCTTCACTTTCGTTTCAACTGGAACTCTCTCCCTCTTCATCCCTTCCATGAATTTCCTTTCCAAAGCTCCAGTTTTACCACGTTTAGTGACATATTCAATCTGTTTTCTCCGAGCCTTCATGTCCAATGCCGGCTGCTCCCCAAAATATTCGAGAAAGCTGGCAAGCCATTGCATGAGCATGAGAATTGGTAGCAAAGCCATTCTTCGACTCTCTGTTTTCTCCATCTGGAGCTCTTCCTCCTCTGTATCGTCATTTTCGTCCTCGACTGCGTATTCGATATCTTCTTCCTCCATCTCTTTCATTCTGGCTTGCCTTCTTTGTGCGGCCGTTGGTTCGGTGGATGCGCACGCCAATTGTTGCGCTTCAGGTATTGGCACCGCCACAGTCTGTCTGACTCCAGCTGTCCCACCAAATACAGTAACGCCGGTGGCCAGTAATTGGGTGATCGGATCCAGGGCTGGTATTGTCGAGTCCAACAAAGGGATTGTTGGTGCCAAAGCGACGCCTTCTGGTATCTGGTTTTGATTGGTAGGAGAGGGGTTTTGAAATTGTTGGGTGGTTGGCTCTAGTATCCCTATAGGCTCATTACTGCTCGGTGCTTGGTAGAAGGAGACTTTTTGAGGACCAGAGAGCTCGACGGGGATTTCTGTGTGATTCTTCAACTCCAAATCTCTCGAAAGGCCGTCGGCAATCTTGTCAAGATGGGTCCTGAGATGCTCGGTATTATTCAAGCCAATCCATGTCAGAGCCTCTCCTTGGTCCTTCCGACTCTTTGGAGGGAAGTTCAACCGATGTCTGAACTGGTGTCTCATCTTCTCAAGCTTTCCATCAATCTCAACTTTTAAGTAACAAGGCTGTCCAGCGTGGTAGAAAGCAAATGCGGTGTGGATTTCGTTTGAATGCTCAACGCCTTGATCGAGCTCGTTCTCACTCAATTCCCATCTGATGGTGCGATAGATGGAACTTTTGGGGCCATTCTTGAATCTTTCTCCTGGAACTAGTTTCCCATCAAAGCACCATCTACTCACGACAGTGTGAGATTTTTCAGAGTCCCTGCCAACCCCGCCTCCTCCATTGCCCATGACGGTGAGATTAGGAGTCGCATTGAACTTCGTCGTGATTGACATCGTCTTTGGTTCTCCAGTGATTTTTTTTGGCCCGTACCTGTCGCTAATGTGAAGGCGTCGGGCATTCGCCTGGGCGTGCGATGAGCTTCTCTCGGTGAGAGGATCGCAGTCTTGCAGCGTTACCAAGACGGTTGCACTGGAAAGCTTGTAACCCTTGGGCTGGCCAAAAATAAGATCAAGGTATAGAATTCCGGCCGGATCTTTATTTTCTCCTAAGACTCCCCATCTTGAGTCTGATGAGCGAAGTCGACAGTCAACCGTGACTTTGCCAAGCTCCTTGTAGAGCAAACTCTCGGGCGAGGCGGGATCGAGGAAGTCAAAATTGCGTCCAAACTTTCTTGCAAATACTGGTCGCTCTTGTTGTTGGTCGAGTGTCATTGTGAGATTGGCATGAGAGAGGCGAGAGAGTTTGAGGCAATTCCGAACGTGAAATTGGAATTTCTGAGGTTGTAAATAGGACGGGGCAGATTCATGAGATGGTCAGCGGGGGCTGAGACGCGGCTTCGAACTCTCTTACTAACTCGTCTCGTTACTCGTATAGTAACTGCATGCACCACGAGCATTGCACTGCCCGTCTCACACCGAATCGAGCGCCTTATTGTTGGGCTTTACTCGAGAATCCTCGAGGCGCTTATCCGAATCAGTTTGTTTTTCGGAGATGCATTGCCCATTGGAGGAAAGCTCGGAGCTGAGGATGCTGTGTACCCTCGTGCAAGGCTGGCCACCTTGGGGGCCAAAATATCATGAGCATCATCAGACTTGTCATGAACTCGGAAAATTATCATCTGGAGGTACTTCATCCTCCACCACCTTGTACGATCGTCACTGCGACCATCACCACCTACGATAGAGCATCTAGAGCACGGGTTTTCACTATAGACAGCAGCCGCATCGACAGTCGAGATGTCACGACGAGAGCCGCCACGGCCGCCGGTCAGAATGGCTGAATTTAGAAATCGTCCAGACTTTCTTCGAGACGACCACTTTACTGATCAGCTTCTGGTACAGCGAGAGAAGGAGCTTGAAAGGGAGGTAGAGCGACGAAAGACTCAGAGGGAGATAGAGCGACAAGCCCGCGAGATCGGCCGAAGACCTGCGGTGCCACTTCGTCGCCCACTCTCCCCTAATGAATATCTATTTCAAGACCACAAACCGACCGCGAGAACCTCTAGTTACAACGAGATCTCCATGAGAGGCGCACAAGCTATACTGACGCCTTCAACTACCAAGGACACCACTCTCCACTTTGAGCTTGGCTTAGAGGACGATCTAGAGGCTTATCTGGAAGACTTTTCTCGCCTAAAGAGGCTGGGGAATTTCAAAGAGGCCGACGAATTATTTCAAGCTAATCTTCAAGAGTTCATTGGGATTCCACCAGTGGATGTGGAGTATGCAGAGATGCTTCTCGCGCAAGGGGCTTACAAGCGACTAAATGATTTATTGAGGAATGGGAAACTCAACGCTTTGCCGACGGAAAACCGTGACTCAAACTTCTCATTTCGAAGGTTTAACGGTGATCCTAGTTCCAGAGAGAGAATCACAAGTGAATTTCCGGAGATACATCAGGAGAGAGATAGAGAATTTGTCTCGTTCATGGGAAACGAGAGAAGGAGAAGTGACAGGAGGAATGAACGAAAGATTGAGGAAATGAGGAAGAACGCAACCTCCTTGAAGCCTAGAGAGAGGCAGCTCCCTCGAACCGTCCCTTCAAGAGCAACAACTAGATACGAGGAAGACTACGATTACAGGGAGAAGGAGAGGAATTTAGAGGAAAGTGACCTAGCGATTCGGAGACGTGTTAGAGAGGGGTCGATTCCTCCGACCACAGAGACGAGAGCGCCACCCTTAGAGGAATCGGATTACGACAGCGAACTACATGAATTATATTTAGGCGATGAAAATTCAACATATCAGAATCATCGTATAAAGGAGCCGCGAAGTATCTACACGAAAAGACTCAAGACTACTCTTTCCCTGATTGAAGCTGCCTCCCATGCGCGTTCCCAAGGCTGGTTGTCCAAAGCGGTCGAGGTTTCTGGAAAGGCTGATGCGGAGTACAACGTTATCGTTAGCTCCTCAAATGTGAGATACTACCCTGACCCCCGTGTTTTGAAAACCGACTTACAAAACTAGGCACAAGTAATAGGTTTGATGCTTGACATCTGGGGACGTGTTGAGGATCGTTCGAACCTGGCTGAGTTCACGGGCGCCTACCGCTGTATTCCCCAGGACTGGGAGATTACATACGAGCTTCTAGTGAATGATGGTCAAGTTTGGGAGGCGCACGATCTTATATGCAATGCTCTTTTTCTCTATAGCCCACAAACAACATGGACGAAGTTGCTCGAGAGCGATTTGCGCTCTCCTGGGTTTTTAAACAAATTCTTGCGGGAATGGAATATTGACGATTATGATGCATCAACGTACCTGGCAATTCTCGATGTACTCAACGGTCTTGGCCGGGCGCTTTTACTCGCCCCCACGACGTTAGACAAAAAGGAGCTCGTGGCGTTGAAGACATGCGTGGAGAAAGCGAAAGACATTGCCAAGCACATCAAAGACAACAACCCGGAATACCTTAAATCGCGGCCATATATTCAATGGTTGATGATGCAAGAGGAACTTGCTAGAAGGCTGGACGACGTTGAGACTAAAACAGAACATGAAATATCTGATGCCCCCTTTCAATACTTAAGAAAGTTTCCTGGGTGTGTGTTGTGGGAAAAGAGTTTCCCGACATATATACCAGCGCATGCTGAGAATCCAGGCTGGCCGATCTCGAACATACCAGACACACAAAACGAGCTCATTCGGACTGCACTAAAGGCCTCAGAAGAGCTAGGCGACTACCGTACAATGGCTTTGTGCTTGGAGGAACTCATCTGTCGCTCAAACGAACCTCGGGAACTCTTCGATCGGCTTACCGCTCTTCGAAAGACCGTTCAAGGTGACATTGTTAGTTACTTACAGACTTGTCTCTCAAAATATCTGTTGGCAACAACGAAGGAATTGCAACAGGCACTCATCGACGAACTGATAGAGTTTGATGGCCAGCAAGTTATGTCTTTTCAAATCCAAGATCCTGTTGCACTATGGTCTGAGAGAAGAATACAACACGCGCTCTACGTCTCTCTCGGACGTACCACCGAGGCCGAAAATGCACAGAAGATGGCGCAGGTCTTGGTGAGCACGCTTCCTCGCAATTTGGTGCCCGTCGTCGCAAGCCTTCGTCAGGCAGCCGGCCAGCGCGATGAAAGTCCTACCCGAATGAGGACTGTTCAGCGTGAAATATACCCCTGGGAATTGCGAGATGAAAACATATGGCAAGGCCGTGCAGATTCTCCACGAGTACCCGTCGTCATAGATAACAGGAACAGGTATTTTGATTATGACAACCTAGCTCCCAACACCGAAAGGGTTCGTCAACCCGAAGTCATTGTACATGAAATAGATCGAAAGACCGGAGCGGCAACCAGAATCGCCCTAGAACCAATTCCGGAGATCAGGCGCAGTATCTCTAGATCGCCACCACCCCGTGAAATTAGTGGCAGCAAAATTGGAGGGCCCAAGGACCGAGATTATCTTCAGCTTGCCCCCAAACTCGGGAGAGAAGTTCGCCGGAACACGGCCCGAGACAGTGCGGACACGATTATAACTTCGAGGACAGAGGAGATCGAGCGAGACTACCCTCCACAAGATTCTTCACGTCGAGACTTCCCTCCACAAAATTCTTCACGTCGAGACGCGAATGCCAATAGCTATGCGAGAGAAGGATCTGCCCCGCCCCCACCAAATACCAGTCATGTCCATCATCGAGATCTGACTGCCTATGGGGGAGAGGCATCTCCTCCCCCGTTCCCTCCGCCACCCCCTCCTAAAGAATATAGCCCTCTTCCACGGCAAGACCCAAATCCTGACCAGTACAAGAGACCTGTCATTGTCTCTGATCACCGCAAACACCCAGGAACACTCACCACCGGAGACTTTTATGAGAAGGATCTCGAAGCGGACCTACTAGTCTATGAGCGCTCGAAGGATAACTTAGACCTCTACATCGAAGAGACGAAATCCAGACTTGAGCAGATCAAAACAGCGAGAGGCAAGATAACACCGCCGAATCCAACGCCGTTTAAGGACAAGAACAGTGAGAAGAGCAATGACAAGTCCCCTCGAGAAAACAGAAAGGCGAGAAGGGCGCTTAGGACGAATGGGAACAAGAAAGGTAAACAGCGCCGCGACACGAACAGAGAGACGTACTCGGATGGAAGCCAGGGGTCGGATATCAGTGTGTATGGACACAAAGACGCAGATTCTGACCTGGAGAGGGAGGAGGGTAGATACTACTCGGAGACGGAATCAGAAAAGGATGAATCCGGAAACAATATTAAGGCCCGAAGGTACACGATGCATTACAGGGTAAACACAGCTCCAGACTCCGCACTCGACCAGAATGGCGATGGCACTAAGCAATCGAAGACAAATGGTGGGACCAGTAATGGGGTTGAAATGTCGGCCGATGAGAAGTTGGAGAATGAGGTGATTGAGAAGGACTTTGCTGCAGATACTTCGACGATCAAAGTAGGGGAGAAGACGATCGATGAATTGATTGAGGACTTGCCCCTTCCAGAGGGACCGAAGAGAAGTATGCCTTGCTTTTGATTACTCCATCTCGTTGCTTTCATACCATTCCCGAGACACCAAGGACAGCCTTCAACTAGACGAACCCACGCATACACAGAACTTTTGCTAACGACACAGCTTTAGGTAGCACATTCCCGACCTCAGAAGATGTACCAGATGAAGCGGGCTAGGCTACGGTTTCTCCTTGACAAGATCGAGTTAAAACTGATCCCTCGTTTACAAAAATAACCAAGAAATTTCCCCTCTATCTATCTTTTTCTCGTCACGGAACCACAACCGCGCTCCCTAATTCGTCAATACAAACGTAACAAAACTCCTCCCTAGCACACTTCCGCCCACCACCCCATCCATCACTATTCAGCGTCGCAGCCGAGCTTGTCATCTCATGCGTGTTACCCGTAATCCACGCCGACACACTCCCGCCGCAAAGCCCTTAATCGTAAACCCAAACTCGCTGCCAAGCTCCCCGTGTCCAACGCCAGGATTACGACACTCCCATCCGAGTTCCGGAAAGCTGAAATATTGATGCCGTCTCCTCTGACATTGGCCCTAAAGCACCAAGTCGGATGTAACGAGAGAACTGCGCGAAAGTGTAGATATGCTTACTTACCTCTATGGTATTGGAAGGATCGATGCGGAGACTTGGTCGGACTAGTGTAGGAGTTAGCATGGGATTGTTTGGCGGGTGTTAGTTACCTACGTCGATAGTGACGGCGGTTGCGGCTTGGGAAACGAGGGATGAAGGGGAGGCTTGGGAAATGAGTGGTAAGAATAGGAAGTCGCATCTGGGATGTTGAAAGTGTTGATTCAGCAATATACTTCAAAGGTGTGCGTTGTCACTTGGAAAAGAGACTTACATGAAGGAGAGCCATTGAAGGAGAGAGAAACACAATCAAATACCGCCCAGCCGGGCTTTCATAGCCGTAGATTCCCGTCCACTCGGAAAGTAATAGGCAATTGATCTATTTCAAAGGAACTGATATGTTCATCCCCCCACTCAACATAATCAACTACGAGCAACGGAAATACAAATTCTGCCATGCGATCAATAGACGAGAATTCTACATGAAAGTAGAGTAGAAATAAGGTTGCGACCCCAGCTCTCGACCAAACTCAATTAGCCGGCAAATCTGACGAGTAAGACACAAGAGGAAAAAGCGCCGTGGGTTTATTGAGGACAGGATGAACGGGCGGACTTCTGCATCTCTAGTTTTAATGGTCCCGCACTAGAGTCGTAGGGTAATGTAATTCAGACGAAAATAAGGAATGGGGATTGCTAGCTAAGACGATAGCGCGAGAAGGGGAGCTAAAAAAATGAAAGGACTAGGTAAGATGAAATGAAGCTCTTGATCGTGGCGAAGGTCTAGAGAGGGAGTAAAGTAGTCCGGAAACTGCACTACAAAGGGGAAATCCCAAGCACTTGCTTGAGCTTTCCTTAGTGAAAGAACACAGGGGAATTCATGTTGTAGATGATATATATGTTTTAGATATTCGCGAATCCGAGACGAATAGCCGTTGCTCAAATTTTGTATACTGGCCAGACCACTAGCCTTTCCCGTCCTGTCCCATATGTGCTTGTCCTTCCTTGTACCGTACGCCAACCAACCATATATCCCAGCCCGGTGTCCCAAATCCCAACCATAGCCATACAATATCAGTACAAGACAACCACTGCGGTTGTCACAGCACGCTATCTTTCTTACCTCCCCTCTCCCCTCCTCCCCATCATCTCTCTACCTCTCCCTCTCCTCCACTCGCCCCAATTCCCTAGCACCACTCGTCCCCTGACTAACCACCCTATCCAACGCCTGCATCCCCTCTCCTTCCCCCTGACTAGCCAAGCTCCCCACCCTTGACGTTCCCGGACTAACCCCCGAATACCCACTACTCTTCCTCCCTCCGGCTCCCACTCCCAGTCCATCCCTCTCCCTCCACTCAAAAGCCCTCAATTTCTCTCTACTCTCCTTACACCTCGTCTTCCCGCTCCCCCTTAAACCACCTATCCCACTATCCCACGCTTGTTTATCATAAATCTCCCATTCCTTCACCCTCTTTGCTCTTTTCTCCGCGGGGTCTTTGCGCCAGGTCAGGGTCTTGGAAAGACTGAGTCGAGACGAGGTCTTGGATAGGGAAGCAGGAGCAGTGGCAGAGTGTGTGAGTGCGGGATTGGGGGTTCCGGGCGCAGAAGGCGTGGTATGTGAGGCGGTGGAAATAGAGGAGTTGTGGGAGGAGTTGGTGGAGGAGGAGGGGTGGGTGGGGGTGCGGTGGAGGGCGCGGCGGAAGCGGTCTTTCAGTGCCATTGTTGTGTAGGAGTTGTGGTCATTCAATGGGTGTTGTTATTGTTGTTGCTGAGGAGGAGGAATTGAGTTCTGTTGTAGTGCTGGTGAGGAAAGGCGATTATCCGTTTGTGTGGGTGTTTTGGACCGAGGTTCCGTTTGCTAGCTGGAAATCCGGAACTTCGATTTACGTACAGTACAGTACAGTACAGTACAATACCGATACAGTACAAGGCCAATTGAAGCCAAGTTGAGTGACTAAGTGGGCAAAAACCGAATTGATCGTTGTGATTTTGATTTGAGTGATGAGTGTTGTAGTTGTTATTGTATTGTTGTGAGCAAACAGCAGTGAGGGGATACAGATCTTGATTTATGGAGCCATGACCAGCATGACGTGCCGACGACGGGTGAGAACGGCGTTTGCAGGCGCGGGGGAATCCGACACTAAATCTCCATGGTCCCTGCTTTCTCCGGGAAATCTGCGGGAAATCTGCGGGGGAGGCTGGGGTATCACGTGTCTTTGCGCGAGAGTTATAGCGAGGCTGCGGGATGCATGGAAAAGGTGGTCGAGACTGCGGAAAATCAATTGCTTTTTCTGCTGGGCGTGGATAGAGTCGGTCTGGACTTTGTTGTTAATTATCAAGTCACGGGACCTTGGTGCTCACCCGTCAAGAGACCAAGCAAGATCTGATGAGATTTAGGGTTGGAAGAACCATGAGGGTAAAGGTCATTGATGCAGTATCTAATCCGAAACGGTGTCTCAGATTTCCTATCCGACCGCGGTATCCTCCTGACAGCGGGAGGCATCTTATCTTAAGCCTTAATTTAATTAATTTAAGATCGGTTCGTCTCAGATTCGCAGATCAGACGGTATTAGAGACGAGCATCCCAATGCATTGACCAGAGCTTATATCCATCTGGGCATCCCCAGACCTGAGCTACTGTACTAAGTATACAGTACGACGTACGAAGTATGCCTGCAATTCTCCAAACGGTTCGATTCTTACGACACGTGACAGTCTAAAATCACGGGATTTTGATCCTTCCAAGGTGTTCTCATTTCTTATCTTGGGTATCTGCCTCTCTCTAATACTGTACCAGGAGGCCAATTTCTCCTTCCCAGGAATGTCCGGCTCTACCGGGACACTTTCTAGCTTTTCCTTCCCCCTCCACAAGCATCCACCGACTTTATCCATCCCGCATTCCTGCCCTCTAAGCCCATCCTATGCCCATCCCCAACACCGTCTTAAACTATTATTTACAACAAGAACATATAAATTACACGATGCGTGATATCAAATCGAGTCCAGCCGCGTCCAAAATACTGTAACCTAATCCCAGTCTTCCCAGCGTGATTGCACCGCAACTCCGGACTGTCCCCAAACCAAACAGGAGCCACTGAAGTTCACGAAAGCGGCGCTCATTCTTTGCTAGAAACGGCAACAACAGTAGTGGTGAACATGTTCTGTTGTTGTGATGACACAAACAGCCCTTGACCTTGCTGGATGATAAGAGCAGGATCATTGAAGACCTGCGCGTTTTGGAATTGCGGTGACGAGACGCCGGCGGGGAGGAGGTTGATGCCTTGAGCATTGAGGCTTATTTGGCCACCAGGAGTGTAGGTTCCCATCTGTGGAGCAGGAAAGCCAGTACCAGTCGCTTGAGCAGCAGCAACAACGCCGGTGGGAATGTTGTCGGAGATGGTCATGGATCCTTGCTCTTGGACGACTACGAAGACTTGCTCTTGGATCTCGGGATTGGATTGGATTTGGCGGACCATGTAACGTGTTTTTTGGTTGCTTTTATCGCGGTTATCTTGGACTTGAGTAACCACGACTACAACAGTGTTCTAGGGCTGTGTTAGTCAAATTCAATGGAAGAATGGAAGAATGCAGTATTATAACTTACGACTTGGTTGTTGACGTTGTTGAATGTGTTGGTTCGGATGTTGTCAATGGCGAACTGCAGTTCCGCCTGGGCAACCTGTTCCTGCTGAATAGCTTGCACAAGCTCGAGCTCTGATTGCAAAGCTTGTTGTTCCAGCGCAGCTTGGTTTCCGAGCTGGAGAACAGTGATTTGTTGGATCACCTCGACAATTGTGTTGCTTTGGAAGTTGTTGACGTTATTGCCGTTCTTGTTGGATTTTTTACGGGGTTGGAGAGAGCGAGTGGGGGTCCATGAAATGCCCCGCTCAGCAGGTTGGATTGCTTCTCGCGCTTGGACATTCTTCTCAAATCTTGAGTGGAGGTGGGGTGCTGTAGTCTGTTAGTGAATTCTGAGCCGTAGAACCAGAAGACTTACCAGCGATGGCAGAGGCAGCAAGGCCGAGAACAGACAAAGTAGTAAAGTACATGTTGCTGAAGGAGTGAAGTTATAAAATTAAAAAAAAAAATGGTTTGTTTAGAAAAGACTGCTGTGGCGGCCACTGGGGCGCTCGTGAAAAGAATGAAGGACGGAGCTGGTCAACACTGGTAAAGATGAGAGTAGTGCTGGGGGAGAAAAACAGCAAGGAGAAGCTGATCATGCGAGTAGTTATACTTCCTCTGTTTCCTTCCATGTTATGGTGTGTGATCGATCCGGAACTAACGTTGTCCGTCAGGGGATCCTCCCCAAGTTACTGAACCAAACTGAGCTTATTCAGACTAGGCTTTGAACCCCTTCCAAGCTTCTCCTCCTAGTATGCTAAGCTTAATGAGTTCATCAAGGCTTGTTCATCCTACCTGCCCTCTATTGTGGGCCAGAGCGGGTAATAATCCCCCACCACGCTATTCTCATAGCATGAACAAAGCCTGCTACGAAGCTTTGGACTTGTCTGATCATCTGATGTTGGCAATGCGCTGATACCGTCCAAAATAATTGACAAGTTGACTAAACACGGGATGACAGGAAACCGAGTAACCAAGATACTGTAGTATAACATGATTGAGCCAATAGAGGAGGTCGGGTTCGGATCAAAACACTAAAGCATGGGGTCTTGGCGAGTCAGCCCCTGGGCTTAACGAGACCCCACCGAAACCCATCTGGTCTCAAAAGGACGGCTTTGATTGACAGTTTGACACATGGCGGGTGCCAAGAATGCTGCTTTGGGTCTATAAGACGTGATATAAGCATGCTAGATCAGATAATATCTTGAAATTCTAAGAGAATTTTCACTGAATCAGCCATTCAGAAGTCGGCAGATATCTAATCTACTCACGCACCAGTAGCTGTGGCCAACTGTACTGTATTTGATGGAGCCCGATGCTCTTGGGCCTTTTGCTACAGTAGAAACATCGCCGTCGCAGCTACGATGAACCTTGTGGGGCAGGAGTGGCATCATGACAGCGTACTTGGTACGGGATTGGTTAGTCACAATGAGGACTTTCTGCCTAACGTGGAGAGGAGGGTCCGAATCTTGCTCATGGGGAATCGCTGGCTTGGTGATTAGATCTTGTGCGAATCCTAGGTTTGCTTGAGCTTCATCTGAATGGCGGCTATGGTAAGAATGGGGGGAGGAAGTCATAACTGTTTCAATTTCCCTCACCTAAGAACGTTGTTATGCACATGCAATAAATGATTTTGATATGACGTCTAGAGGAATAAGCACACAATCCAACCTCATGATCCGACAATGGCTGATCGTGCGATATGAATAATACGTTCTGCGAGTCTTAGACGGTCTGAGGGCTGATGTCTCGAGTTCTCTCGGCTTGGTAGATCCTCAATGCGTTCGGCGAATTTCCTTGCCGGCAAAAATCTCCTGTCTGAATATAATGCCAAGAATAAGTCCTACAGTAGATTTTGAGCGTCAAACGGCGATTTTATCGTACGATATCTGGAGTGGAAGCTTGATGGTACACATTGTGTGGAGAAACATGGAGATGTCGTTGTTCGGATGAAAGAGGGAGGGTCCGCTCCGGCCGCTTCCGATCAGCTAAGTCTTGGCATCAATTCTTAGAGGGACTCGAATACTCAGTCCAACTACTACCCCCCATATATTATTCTTACGCATGGGGTCCTTGTATATTGTAAAATACTGTAAGTTAAGCCCAAATAGGTAACTTTTACGGTGTTTGGGGACTCTCTTTTTACCAATTAGACTGGCAGAATAAAAAGGAGTATATATAAACTCAATACGATTCTCGGTGGAATAGCTAACAAGGTGTAATTGATGTAAAAGGCCTAACTAGGCTTTAACTAAATTAGGAAAGCGGTGAATAATATTTGGCTGGATTGGGAAAGCGGTCAGTTGTTTTTAGTCTAAAATATATGGCTTTCTACTGTATAAGTTCTGTCTTATTTCCAAGCTGGGATCCCTTGCGTCAGAATAATATATGGGGGGGGGAGTAGTTCTCTACATTTTCACGAATATCACCTGCCTTCGCATTAATAGCATAGGAAGTTTATATTGGTAGTCAAAGGGAGAAATTGTTTCGACAGGCCCATGAGTGCAAAACTGTGTATTATCCGCGGTTTTAACTACGTGATCTTGACTACCAATATAACTGGTTTCTCCCACTAACTCGTCACGCGACTTGGGCCTTTGCTTATTAATGTATTAATGTTACCTATTTGTATTTCAAATTTAGACACTTTGGTATTATGCAAAAAATTTTTTTTGGCGAATCGGCACTTATACACTAGTGCGCCATATAGTTAAATAAGCCAAAGTAAACTAGCAAATAAAATACTAAAAAAGGCTTAATTAGTAAAAGGTTTAGCTAGTAAAAGGTTTAAAAGATTCTAGCGGCAAAATCGCGATTATTGTAAGATGATAATTTTATATCAAGAACTTACCCTAATTTTAAAGCTATACTTTTCATCTTTAACAACTTTACTTCAACTTGTAAAATAGTATATTTAAAAGATATTATATCTCTTTTACAGCCATCCAGCCCAGTATCGCTGTCAATTCCACGGAATGTTGCTCTCGGCATCTAGAGCATATGCTGTCTTTCAATTTTAATGAGTTTTATCTTTTTCCTTCTCCATTTTCTTAGCTGCTACATTGATTGCTGCGGGAAAGGAGAGGCCAAAAGAGCCGAGCCGAGGTCTATTTACGGAACTCCCAGTGTGAATCTGTTTCATACTTAGCTGGAAGCATGGCAGTTGCAAGCAAAAAATTTTCAGGGTGAGACTTCTCTCCTGTCGTCACGCATGGGAGCTTCCAGTGTCTTATGGTTTTGACTTGGCAGGAAGCTACTATACCCTGAATGTCTGTATATCCAAGGGCACATAGGTCCGGTATTTTGGTGGTACAGTTTCAAGTGGAAATACCGTGATCGAAAGGTATTAAGCAGAGCTGGTTGGATAAATCTTCCCAAATACTGTGAGCATCTCAAGACATATGGTTTTCCGGCCAATTGAGTGCTAGCGTCTGGCTAAAGCATTGGGATGTACAGTATAAACATTCAGGGAGGGGTATAGATACAATTTTGATACACATCAGGTTTGGTATTGGTTACTAAGCATTGCTACCACCGCTGCAGTTTCTCTGAATAATGATTAATTTGAAGACTGGAAGGTTTTGCCCCCTCATAATATCTGCTGATTTTTGAGTGAATATTTTCAAGCTCCTGCAGATTCTATTATTGAATTGCCTTCTCCGGCCCATTGCAGTGGATTTTCCAACACTCTTTCGTCCATTGAAGAACCACCTCGAAAGCATTAGTGCTAGCAGAACCATAATAACCCAATACCGATTTGAATCCCATCCCTTCTATTCAGTTCGCTAGCGTCTGGCGTGGAGGCTAGAGAAGGACGGGTGGTCACGGATACCGCATTTGATGCGGTGGATATATCTATACTCTTTTCTAACTGGAGAAAATTGCAAAGAAGAAACTAAGACGATGGGGAAATCGGCGCCAGTAGAAGGACTGGACGTGCAGTCAATGAACTCTGAGAGGAAATGGAGGTTATCAGAGTCAAAGGTGGCGTCAATGATCCGTTGGGGGTAGTGGCGAAATCGACCACAGACGAATGTGCAATTTTCGGTGTGAGGTCGTCGAAACACGATGATTGGAGGTCACAAAAGTCCATGTTGGCGAAAACAGAGAAAATTACACATGTACATCTCGAGAGGCGTCCAAAGGCCGGCCGCCGGTTTTGTTTCCCTGACAGAAACTTGGACAGTCGGGTCCCCAGGTTTGATCTGTGCTGGAGTCCCCTTGGGGCATATTCGCACCTCCTTTAATTGTGGTGCATAGGCTTGAAGCCACAATTCGCATCAGCCAGAGCGTTCCCAAGGCATTTAGTGTTCCAGAGACAGGATCCTACAATCACTTACCCTCCGACCCAGCAGAACTTGCCAGGAAGACAACATAACGAGACGCCACTTACAAACACGCGTAATCATTTACTGCAATTGAGGAGTTGGGGAAGTAGCATGTCCAATCCGGTAGGCTTGTGCTGACTCTGACCTGGAGCCCGATCAACGGGAGTAGGAACTTCAACTTCAACCTTCAAGGGAGAACAACAATCTCGGCTCTTTGGACACCGAATTCGCCGAGATGACTCTCAAAACAAACAATGACAAAGAAGGGATATCTGGAAGCTAAGGGTAGTCAAGGAGAGTATGTCTCCATGTTAGGGTCATTTCATTCAGATATCAGACCGTAGTTCGATCCTTGTTGGAAATTGGATGACTGCGGAGACATCTTCATTAAAATCAAGATCTTTTTAACGACTTCTTTGGGTTGTGCTGATCAGTGCGAGCAACTAAACGCCTACCATGTTGGTCTAGAGACTTAAAACTTCTATGTTTAGTCTATCTTTGAGTTTGAGCTGGGGACGGATGATGGATGGGAGATGACCGATTAGCAGTTGGGACCAGAAGAGCGGTTGGTTTTCGAGATATCTCGGAAGGAGATGCTGAGCTGGAGTGTGTTGGGCTTGCTCTAAAGAGCTGTGGGAGAATAGTAAAACCGCCTGCTTTTGATAGAAGGTTTTGGGCATTGTGGCTGGCGTATTATGATTTACGAGATACCCAGCAGGTGCTCAAGATTCTGGCATTTAAAGTTGGTAGAAGTTATGACACTGTAATTTTAATGGTAACGGTCAAGAAAACCATGACTGCAAAGCAGGATTGATCCAAAGCTTCAAAACACCATACGCCAAAATTCAAACCATGGAAATACTCACTCAAACTTCAAAATCAACGAATTCTTCACCTGCCCCCTGGCCCCCCTCGCAAACATGACACTCTCAATCTCCTCCCTCATCATCTCTTTTGGATAATCTCCAAGCATCGCTGCTCCAACCTCCCAATTCAGATTTCCCATCAGCGTCTCAAACCCCTCACTCTACTTCTTGAACACCATATCCTTGGCTGACCTCGCCACTCCCTCTTCTTTATACAACTCATTAATCAACCTTATCCTATCCTTATTCGTGATCTCAAATATCGCAAGTCTTTTCATGGTTGACAAGGGATGGCTGGTGCCGACGAGTTAGTATTCGAGCAAAGCTTGGCGGATTGTTGGATCACTACCTCCGAGGGCGCATAACCTTTGGTGGGATCGTGCTTTCCGGGTTCGGGTTCGGTTTTCATGATTATGGTGAGGGCGATGGAGGACTGTATATTTGTCCCTTTCTGTAACTGCGCCTAGCATTCCGCCTCCAGCTCGTAGTTTTAAGCGGAGGAACGACTTTGCTGCCCCTCGATGGTTAGGAAGGTATTGAGTGTATCTTGAAGAGCTGGTGGTGGGGTTTCTGCTCTCGAGGGGCCGAGCTGGGCTTCGGCTGGCATTTGAGAGGAGGTGTTGTTCCGTCTGAGCCGGTGCTTATTTTCTTTTGCATAGTGTTGAGAGTCGTTTTGCCCTTCAAACAGCTGTATCAAAACCTAGGGCGTTATCTAATATAGACAGCTCATCTTAGGTGCTGTGACTCGCGTGGCTGCTAGGGAGAGGGGTGGATAGGACAGAGACGATGGGGGGAGACGAAAGCCGCGCTCCAGAGGCGCGGCAAGTTGAGGCAAAATGAAACCTGTAGCCTCAACGAGGAGATATCTTCAAGTAGGATGACAGTATTCAGAAACACCATACTATCACAAGGTATTATATTCTTCGGGATCAAGCTCATAGGATTCGGTTAATGATGCCATCTATTTCGTCTTGGCATTCTCTTCTTCCGACCAAATGAGGTACTCGAAGGAAGAACCCAGATATAAATCAGAGAGTCCTTTTTTGTTCTTCCTTAAATTGTTCAAGGAAAACTGACTCGAAATGTCTTCAATATTGCACAGAAATCTTTGGAAGTGATGGGGAAAGTGATGTGCGGTACGGTTGAGATGCCTGGAGGACTGGGCTTAACAGGATGCTGTCATGCTGAGCCCACCAACGATCCTCGAAGCGCTGGCGAGAATGCTCCCAACCGACATTCAACTGTAGGATTGTCAGACTCAAGAAAAAAGCGCGAAATAATTTCCTGGCATCTTGGGTTTATGGGTGGAGCGGATACTGATTTCATCGAAATCAAAGGTCAGTCCGTGGGTATGTCAGATTCAATACGCTCCAAAGCGGATGGTCTTAAACTAAACTATCTTCCAAATACTCAACTCACTCCTAGTTTGCGTTTTCTACCCCGTGGGGGCAGCTGGCGACTCTCTGATAAGACTTTTTGAAGTTCCAGGTCATCTTTATCTTTATCGGCGTGACGTACTCGGACGTGCCTATGAGGATGTTGTCAGCGCCTTACTTTACTCAAAGTTCTGGGAAGAAGTGGCTGTAGTCGGAAATTATCCTAGTGGAAGCTTTGGCTTACCTTTGCAAGTTGTCCGGCCTTGGGTATATGTGCTCTCCATCGGAACAAAATGGGATCTTCCCGGAGATGAAGTTGTTGTCGGAAGAACCTGAGTTGGATTTACCTCGAGGCCACCACCCCTGTCTTCAAATGTTCGCAAAATATAATCTCCGGATGAAAGAATGCCTTGGGACCTCCAAGTTTCTTGCCTAACTGCTGCTTTTGCGTCTTGGTAATGTCTCACTGCTTGGCTTTTGGCGTGATCTTCAGCAAAGCCAGGGAGATCGAGTGGATACGCAGTCATAAGTGGATCATGGGAACCTGAAGCAGCAATGAATAACCTAGTTGGAAGATGAAGATACTGCTCAAATTTGAGGGAAATTTTGCTGAAATGGTTGTCGTTGAGGTCTTGTAGTCCAGATCTGGCGATATTGATAATAATTCGTCTCGCATGGCTTTGGATACAGAAGCTGTAGAAGATAGACAACCAACAAGACTTGTTGAGCATGTTATCCTTTAGGAACATAACTCTGGAAAGCTCCTCCAGATACAGTTCATGATCTCGAGTTAGGTTTGCTAAACACATTACCCGACATGTTGACGCCCCGCAAAGTTGATGCGTTCTGCTGTTAAGCCTACCAGATATCTTGATTTTCAAAACTTCAATACATCGGGCTAAACATCCAAGTGACTGCAGAATTAATTGATTATAATGTTTATATATCAGCCCCAGAGACATCATCGTAGCATGAATCTTAGGGCAACAGCACTTACATTTTCCAATTCACCTGCGCTACCCAACTTCACCTCAACATGGTAAACTGCAGCCGAGCGTACTAGGGGAATGAGTTTGCCAAGTGGTTTAATGATCATGGAAATGGACGCCGAAGAGTCAATTAATCCCTAGACGACAGTTAAAATGCAATCATCAAGGGTACTGAGCGAAGATGGTAGATCAAGATTCGCTGGGTCCTTGCGATTCCTGAGCCCGTGGACTACCGACCAACTGGGCTCCAGTCCCTCCAGAAGCTTATCGACTGCCTGAGGCGTTCCAAACTCCCAGGAGTCGGATTCCAGAAATGATTTCCTAATCGTGACCTGCCGTTCCCAAAACTCATTTGCTGCAGTCAGAGCAGGCCGATCGCTAGGATCCTCTCTGAACAAAGGCTATTGATAGAGAGCAGCCTTAAGGCACATTTGCAATGATGGGACCATGGATTTTAGAGGACCACGCCTGCATCCTACAGCTCGCCAGTTGGAGTCAACATCGCTTTTAGGGCAAGTTAAACAAGGACTCTCAGGATTACACTAGCCAACGTTAGTAGCCTCTCGTTTCAACATAACTAGATATCTTCAACTTGTCTAGTAGAACCGGGTTGAATATGGCCAAGATACACGAGATATGAGAAGTATGCTAGGAATAGGTTACCCTTACAGATTTTCGTAAAATTCTGCATCTCCAACAAGCCCCCACTGCCTTCACGACTTTCTGCGCTGTGTAAACAATTGGGTTCAGCGGACCCTGGCGTCCTGGCGAGCTGGACTGGAAAGGACTTGTGATAGAGGAAGCAGGCGATATTTGCCCGGTGGCTATCCGAGATTGTCTTCCAGACGCATGGATGTACCCCAGTTGATCAGGTGTGGAAGCAAGCCTCATTGATTGTGACTGCCATTTGATCTCAAGCCGATCTGTAATTGAAGGTAAGTAGTGGTTTCCTTCATCAATAGTTTCTTGTGCCAATCGATCAGACGAGTATTCTGCCGGTGGGAAGAAGATGTTCTGGGCGTTGTTGAATGAGGAACTTGGACTCGTTTTCAGACTGGGTAGATCTGGGGCGTAAACAGCCAGAGGTGTTCCCGACAATCCAGGATACGGACTGGCCAGTGGAAACGTGGAGTCTTGAGTCTGGTCACGATCAGGAGTTTGAGTTTGTGGCTTGGTGTGATGTTGATGTTGAGCAGCGGTGTTTGAATTTCCTAATTCTGTTATTAAATTGCTGTCCTCGACTTCGTTAACGGCATTAGCGTTAGGATAAAACGATCCAGTATATCGTGTCTGAGTGGTTGGCTTCGCAAAATTTCCTTCACCGGCTGTTGTGCTAGGGGGAGATCCTAAGGGTCGAACGGAAAAATGCCATCTGCTTCCCACCACGAGGGATTGACATGAAAAGGAACTGGATCAGGGACAGCCAGCCCAGAAATTGTTTCGTGTGCAGATGACAGTAGTACTGCAGCAGAATAATTATTTACGTTTGCAACTAGATTTGGTTCGGAATTGGAGCCGTCGACACTCCCGGGGCGGGTGATCTTTACTTCTTTTGTCAATCGTGAATACTCATATTCTAGGCCAAGCCCATGAGCAAATAAATGAAGAATGCTCTGCTGGGACTTGTCTGGGGACTTCAAGATAAAATCTGGTTTAGTGAGATCCGTCCGAAATACCAGCAGCTGAGAGTACAACATAAGATTTAATGTGTCGTTCATAGCTGTCTATACTTAGCGAGTTGTTAAGTTTAGGATCCAAGAACAAACCAATCCCGGTGGTATCCATGGCGAGACGACGATTTGGCCTGGCCAGTTCATCCAAGGTCCGACAAAGCCAGTCGCCAGCACCTTAAGCATGATTTATAACGGATTCATATTTTTTTTAATGGCGCGGACCTTTCCAGGTGGCTGAGGAGGAACGAAGGTATGAGGCTGGGACTCGGAGGGTTGTTGGACTTTTTTGGTCAGGCTGAACTGAAGTAAGAGTGACTGGGTAGTCTCGGTATGGGAAAATGATAGTTGTCAATTGGCTTCCTCCTGAACAGGGTCTCAAACTTGATCAAGAGAGTATTATTAGACAATGGGTTTGAAGAAAGAGCACGCGTCGAGGTATGGGTTGGAACAACAGGGAATATACCCGGGACCACCAGAACCTCAGACCGCCAGAGCCTCGTTCCTATCTCCAACTTGTGTCCACCAACTTATCCTCTAATTATATATGCGACCACCTCAGCCCGTTGAAGCAAAAGCACGAGACTGCATGAGTCAACGTAAAGACCACACAAGCTCATAATGGCTTATATCTCTAATACCTGTCTGGAGGAGCTGGACGCTCATTGACCGCCAACGCGACTTGAGCGGTCCGCCCTTCTCATCCAGCCCAGCGCGTCTATAAAGCATAGTTGATACTCGCAACTATGGCCCCTCAAGCCTACTCAAATACATCCGTTCGGAAACCGCTTGATGCATCAACACGCAAATTCCCATAAGACCCATAATGCCCCGGCTCAGAGTCAACCGCTGGTTTACGAGAGACCACAACAAAGCCATGGACTCCGCCGGGCAAAGAGGCGTACGAAACAAACAAATTTGCTTGCGGATAGTGCACGCTACCCCTGCGGCATGGCGGACTGCAAATCGACCTTCCGCCGATTTCCAGATTGTATCCGACACCAACAAAACATTCATGGACCGAAGCAAGAATATCCATATGATCAGTGCAGGCACGCTACTAGCAGGAAAAACAAAAGGGATGAGCACATTAGAAAGATACATAAAATGAAGGGTGAGTGTAACCTACAAATCTGTGTCCCAAAGTACTGCTAATGTCTGAGTAGAAAAGCCTCAAATCTCCAGCGAGTAGATCGACATCCCCTCCTTCAACAGGGAAGGATACCTGCATATAAGACAAGAACAGAGAACCGCAATGCAAGGGCATAGATGGGAGGCGTTTGAGGCGTTCCCATTGAGCAATGGGGCCAATCTGTGGGCACCTATGCCATATATACCGGACGTGGATCTTGGTGGATATTTCACTCTGGCCGATCCGCTCCCTTCTTTATTCGGAGGTGAATACTCGGCTCTTGATACATTTGAAGGTTAGCTCGGTGTTGACCACGACTTATAGTTAAATGATATCCTAGTCTGATGAAATAATGGCACCTTTTCTATTTATGTCTCCTGGTTACAAGCTTTCTTGTTTCAGAGCAAAAAGCTTCGGCGCAGCCAGTTGTTGCCAAACTAAGACAGTGAAGTGAGAGAACCATGAATGAACCCCTACCGTATTTGATGCCAAGCCACAAGTGTGCAAAGGCCGTTCCGAAGTCTTGTAGAGAACAAGTATGCAAGTACATGAAGCTTCAAGTCCAAGTACTATTACTGTAGTAAACAGAGAAATTAGCGACATGAAGCGCATTAATGCATAGTTTGCCATTCTACCATGCCCTGCCTTTGCCATTCGCTTCCAGATTGCTTCGTTTAACTTACTTAGTTAGGAGTCTCGCAATCCGAAGGGACTTGAAAGTTTATCACAATCTAGACAACCAGAGTCACTTGGATTCTTGGAATGACTTCATTGTTCGAGATACTTGAAATCTAGGACAATTCGAATACAATAAACGATATTAGCCGTATATATTGCTAAACGCGAAGACATTTGAAAACTTCAAATCCATTATTGTCTGTGATATGCCGGTATATACTGTACTTTATATCAGGCCTTCGGCAGAGATCAATCTACTGGGTGATAAGATTCCACCCCGCCTCAGACTTGGCTAGATGTACCCTCTTGAGCCTCGAAGTTCAACCCCGCAGATTTTCAGCTCCAGGTCAAAGCAAAAAAGCCAATTGTGCGTTCGAGACTAATATTGTAGCCATACTATCTCCATCCGCCCACTAGAGACGGTGGTGCAGGTTGAGTTTGATCCCAGCCAGATGTCAGAAAACACGTGCATTTCACGTGTATGAGTGCTTTGTCAGCTACGCATTCCTGTATAAATTACCCCTTATATAACCTACTTATATAAAATATATTATCACTGATTCCATTACAACTTAACAGATTAGAAGTCTTAGATGCACTACTATTAATATTCACCTCTTACTAACACTATAACTAGTTTTACTAGTATTTTCTAGTACTACAAGAAACACTAAGATGCTATTAACTAAAATTGACTACCTTGCCTTTCTAGGCCAAAAGATAGAATTCCAATAGATTAAAGAGGGTCTTGTTATATAGTTGAATAGTAATAACTATGCTAAATAGTTAATTAATATAAATAGTATTCTATAGGCTAATAACTATAATCGTATTATTAAAGGTATAGAGCTACTACCTCCTGCTAAAGGCGGACTTGCTAGTGATACTCTATGCACCTTATATAATAATCGATTGATAGTAGCTATACAAGTACTACTTGCAGCTATTCCAGCTATATTTAACGACGAGATAGCTGCATTCTTTATAGTTAGAGATGCTACTAGAATCTGGAACGCACTAAAGGTATATAATCGAAGCTAGGATAAAACCTATATATTATTAACTTATAACGCATTTAACTGCCTTAAATTTAACCTAGGAAAAGAGATACTATATAACTTTAGTAGCATGCTAAGATAGTTCTAAATAGCTTTGCGGAACTTATTAAGCCCGATTTTAAATATATAGATTCTATATCGACTTCTTAGATTACTTCTAAATAAGCCTAGCTAGATTTAAGCAAAGATATTCTGCTAATAGAGTAAGGCTATGCTAGAAGAGGCTATTCGACTGCTTTAACATATAGAGTATAATAATAAAGCTCTTTTAACTGCTAATGCAAACTACGCTAACCCTAGATCTATAGGCGAAAACACGGGCAAATTATAAGGGTTAGATAAGAGGGCAGAGAGGGGTAGAGGAGTAATAAAGTTTAGAGGTAAAGGGAATCGATCTAAAGGCCGATTTAGGCATAATCGATTAAGTAGAGGCTATTTTAGAGGGCATATATAGGCTTTAAAGGCAAATGCGGATTAATGCTCCTTTTGCTTTAAGAAGAATCATTGCAAGTCTAAGTATAAGAATAAGAAGAGGGTGCTTGCGGGCAACTATAAGGCTATAA
>JAPZPB010000068.1:0-117532 GCA_037952635.1 Bryoglossum gracile | reverse complement strand
CGCGCAGTGCGCCACACCCTTATTAGCCACACGTTGCTAGGCAACGTGACATATATTCCAGAGAAGAGTGGTGAGTTTGATCAATATGTTACTTTGAGTTACTGCTGGGGAGGTGACCAACTAGTTGTGGCGCTAAAGCAAAACCTCACCGACTTGAAGAGTGGCATTAATTTACCAGCGTTTCCGCAAACACTCCGGGATGATGTGCAAACTACTCGCGACCTACGGTATAAGTACTTGTGGGTCGATGCCCTCTGTATTATTCAAGACGACAACGAGGATATGGCAAGAGAAATAGCGGCTATGGCAGGTATATATCGCAATTCGACGACGAATGTTCTGGCAACAACATCCAGCTCCGTAAGTGAAGGATATTTGGACTACCCTCGCAAACAACCTTCCTTTATTACCTTACCCGTGGAGTTGCCAAGCGGCGAAACAGGTTGGGATCAGCCACCCGTGCGAATGGGCCCATTTTGGTTGGAATCTTGACCCCCTGAGCAAGAGGGGATGGACTTTACAAGAGTCCCTCTTAGCCAGGCGAATACCTTTTTACGGCCCATATGAGGTCCTTTTCCACTGCCAGAGCCTCAGATTTATGCCCTTGTTTCCAAGCTACATAAAATATCCTGACGACGAGCAGCCCTCGTCACGAGCACTCTTTCGCTTACAAGACAGAGGTGTGTCCTGGTCAGAGCTTGTCCGCCAGTATACGTCCCGTAATCTCACATTTCCTGAGGATCGATCTCGAGCAATCACTGGCATTATCGTAGCTCTCGAAAAAATCTGGGACGACAAGTGCATCTTCGGTGCGTGGGCCAGCCTGTTTCTGGAGCAGATGACTTGGTTTAACGTTGCTGGGTTTCCATTTCATCTGTCTTTGCGGAGGTCAAATCGAGCACTGTCCTGGTCTTGGCTGTCAATAGATGGGCATGTTGCCATCCATCGCAGGCCAAAGCTACGACTTGACTGCGTCATTACCGCTGATCTGTTTGAGGTAGCCAAAGGGGCAAGACTGACTCTAAGCTGTCGAGTGATCCCGGAGCATGAATGGCCAATGCTAGAGTCGAATCTCGTTAACAATTACGGGGATATCGAAAAGACAGACGAGTCTAGAGGAATGCCTTGTTTCTACCTGTACCTTGGAGTGAAGTGTGCCTATCGCCTGAGAAATGGTATCACGCATTTGCGCTTGTTGTTATCGAGGAGGAGACTGACGTTTTTCAGAGAATTGGGTTAGTTAATGTGCACTCGCGTAATAAGGAGGTTGTGGAAGACATCGAGCCGGGACTTCAATATCGTTCTCATTTAGGAGATAAGCTTACACATACATTCAAAGCTTATGAGATAGTTTATGATTCCCACCGTCTTTCAATAATTCTCTTGAGAAACTCCCGGAAGTGGGAGCTGGCAGGTGAGTCCAGAAGCTTTACTAGTTTTGACTGTCGGGTCTAAGCCCTCTCCAGGTTCTAGACAATAATCTTCCCGCGGCTCACGGGGCAGAAAATAGACTATATGACTTGCCCAACAGGAAGAAGGAAAATTCCCAAGTTCGTGTGGTGAGGAAGCTGGTTGTAAGATCTTACAAGCGACTGTAATATCTACATGTGTGGGGAGCATAAAGGGGATGATAGAATCCAAGGAGCTACAAGGAGCCAGAATATGCTTACTGCATGGAGGGTACAGTCTGCCGATGAGATTGGAGGCAAGTAGTTTGCGAACTTGCCGACGAAAAATTGATGTTATTACATATCACGTTCAACGACTTGGAAAGCTCCAGATTTATCACGCCCCGCCCCACCCCGCTCCCCTCTCCGCCCTTCCCTTGTTTTTACCACCACCAGAATGATCCCGCCCTTCTGAAACAATGAAAAAGCCTTGATAGCTCAGAATATCTAAGTGCCCTGAATTACTCGAGCTTGTAGTCTTACTCAAGTAATCTCGATTATTCACGCATTATTGAATACTCAACTTACCTGGAATATCCAACTTTGCCAGTTTATATATCCACCACTAGCCACCTGAACCTCATCGGAAAGCCTGTCGACGGCAGGCCATACTCCCATTAATTAGGGACTGCAAACGCCCGACCAACTACTCTTGACCTCGACTTAAACGGGATACTTTTATGTGATTACCTTTCGTGTAAAATTCAACACCTGCAAGGAATTTTCACAAGCTTTAAGGGACTATCGATTTACTGAGTTGGTATTTATTAGTCAATTTGGGTTATTTAGACTATGCCTTTCTAGGGAAGTTCTAAGAAAAAATTGTGTTCAAATCACTCACGCGTTTATGTACCAAGTATCTCAGTGTCTTAAAGCCTTAGCAATCTAGGACACGGGTGTGAAATATTCTTGGATACAATTCTCTCGAGAAATGGATTACGTTTAATTAGGACATGTCTGCTCTGGTGATATGAAAGGTGGCTTTAGATAAAGCTTACTATTTTATACCTTTAAGCCATTTGTTCGCTAAGCCGTTTATTCGCCGTCGGTACACAACTGACTTAAGTTTTTCCTTTATCTCTAGCTCTCCTCTATCTTAGACGCAAGGCAATTCGATTCTTCCTAGCTGATATCCCTTTACCGATAAATCTTCTGGGAACGCACCCTCTTTGTTTACCCCTGGTAAGAAACTAGGCTCCTCCTCACTTTAACATACAAAACACCCAAGTGTTACTTTTCAACCCTGCGATCTAGCCATCACATCAAGGATTCATCACAGCTTCATATTTACCTGAAGTAGCCTTTGCAGGCCATGAAACCAAACACAACCTCCTGCCCTCAAGCCCAAATATCGAGTTCCTCCCAAGCCAGTAAGTTGCCTAGGAGGAGCCAACATCCTCCTTGCCATACCAACACCTTTCAACTTTTTCCCAACTCAGCACACCATCAACTTGCAACAAGCGATTTTTCATCGACTTTCTCTCTTGTTTAATCTGATCATCTTAGTTCTTACACTCTTTGCATATCACCAACTCCTTATTGCTTCGGATAAGTACCAACCAATAGTTTTCACCTTGCCTCTAACAATACTCGTCGAAACTTTCTCTCTTATTTCATCGGATCAGCTTAGTTCTTACGCTCTTTGCATATTAACAATTTCTTATTACTTCGGATGAGTACCAACTAATAGTTTTCACCTTGCCTCTAATAACACTCGTCGAAACTTTCGCTCGAGCTGTTAACCTCACTTTCAGCTCAGGTCGTACCCAATACTGGTTTAGCTTATCATCTCAGCCAACTCAACTTAGAGCTCACCTAAATCTCTCGACACCCATACTCTCCTACGTTATCTCGTCTCAACTTTAACCACTATCATCTACCAATAGCTATTATGGCTCCACGAAAGACCACCGCCGCTTCGAAGGAGCGCAAAGAACCCGAAACCAAAGCCAAAAGAGCGTCCAAGTCAAGCAAAGCAACCAAGCCTGCCCCCAAACCCTTGACTAATCGAAAGTCCAAGCCCCTCCCTACCAGCCCCGCCAAACTTCCCCCATGGGAGCGCAACGTAACCTCACAAGCAGAGCGCAATCGTCGCCGAGTCAAACTCACTCAAGCCGGCCTAGAAGTTGAAACAGAAGTCGCAGCCATCGAGCAACAAGCTAGTACCCTCTTCGGCGACTCCGTCTACACCTGGGGCGAAACAAAACTCGGTCCGATCGAAGGCGCTCGCCAGCCGAAAGGCAGAGGTCGTCGTGCTCCTGGGCAAAAGAAGTTACATGTCGAAGAAGCGTATCTGAATATGCTGGAGGGTTTGAGAAGAAAGCCTATCCCGAATGATGACTTGGGCGGGAAACCGTTTCTGAGAATCCCGATGGAGATTAGGGAGAGGATCTATGGGTACTTATTGACTTGCGAGAAGCCAGTTATGGTGAAGCCGGATTGGACGAGTGTGGAGACAAGTCTGCAGAAGAGGGGTAAACCGGCGATTATAATGACTTGCAAGCGGATTTATTTGGAGGCTTCGCAATTCTTCTATCGGGAGAATACATTTAGGGCTATCGTTAGGAAGTCAGTTGACTCTCAACGTTCCCGCTTCGACAAGGACGATATCAATATTGATGCGAAGTACCTTTCTTGCTTCCGAAATCTAGTCATCGACTGTGCACAAGCATGTTGGAATACAGATTGGCAAGCTAGGATCACCGCAGGTTTACTGAGACTAGTTGATGCTGGAAGTAAGATTACTTCTCTTACCTTGGTTGTTCGCCCCCAGCGTGTTGGCATCTCATCGACCGCTCTCGGTATAGAGGTCAACCCAGTTACGTTTGCTGACTTCCTCTGGTATCCTGGCCAAATAATGAAGGCTATTCGAGCTCTTATACCAAAGGAACTCAGGGTCGTCATAAAAAAGGGCGGTATGGTTCGCAAGCAGCTGCTTCTTCGGGTTGATTTGACAAATTTGAGCATCCTCGCTCATGCTTCCACGCTCGTTAATAGCGAGACTATTCGGCGTCGGACAGAGCGAATGAAGGAGGTCGAGGATAACTTGATGGGTCTGAAGGACATATTTGAGGAGATATTCGATGATGATGAGCTTGCCCTCAACGAGGGACGATGCAAGTTGCTAAATAGTGAGGAGGAAGTTCCGGCTGCCTCATCACCGGCTGCTCCAGCGCAGGTTGGTGACCAAACAGTATTGGCTATTACACCAGTACAGATCATTGGGCCAGAGCTTGAGGATGAAACTGGTATTGGTGCTCCCATCGTTAGGATCGATGAGAAGCCAGTGAAGGCTCGTGAGCGCAGTACTTTCCAGCAGACCTGTGGCCTCCACGCATTCGCCCCCGAAAACCCCAATGAATCATTTGCTAACTCCAGTGGTATCAGTTCTTATCACATTTCGTCTCAAGATTCATTTGCCAGCTCTGCCAACACATCCTATGACTCGTCCTTCGGGAATCCTTTCCGGTCCTTTTCTTCTGAGAGACGCGACGCAGAGCCAATTAGGGATGCAGCTATCTGTACGCTAGGTAGAACCTCAAAGGGGCTGTTTTTTCAGGAGGATACGCCTGGAAATTCTGATCAGGGTTCTGGGGAATGAGGGGGACCGGGGCGTGGCCGTGGGGAGATGGATCTTTCGAGTGGTTTTGGTTCGTTTATTTTCCCGAAGGACTGGATTATGCATGGAGGTTGAGATTCGACGGCACAGTGCGTAAAGAGAATTTAACTTAGAGGAAGGTGCATTGCCAAAACTATGAGTTAGTGCCACTGCTGAAGGGATTGCTTCGTTGGGACTGGGTATTATTTCTTAGAAATTTCATGAATTCGCCATTTATTTCAGTCCTCAGAAGTAACGACTAGGAGAAGTATCAACTGGAGTTCAATGGTGAAATTATGGAGGCATTCTACACAAGTATTCCAAGTTCCCGAATAGCTGCAACCCATCACTATGTATCTAACACTAAATTCCGACCCCCACACAACCCAGACCAAGATGAAAAGGATCACAACCTCTGCAGCCAAGGAAAGGTGACCTGTGGTCTTCATCTCGTCCTTAGTGCCCCATCCTTCCCCCTTGCCCTTGCCCGTGCGCCCTCCCTCCAAGCTTTCGAAACACCTCTCGCCCCGAAGGCTTTTCCACTTCCTATTGTTCCTTTCCAATGAATCAATTTCCGGATTTTCGTTGCCTACTGGTTACTCTTGTTTTCCTGGACATCAGCTAACCATGAATCTGAAGCTATTCCTGCATACTCGACTCTTCCAAAGTCCTCAGATATTCCTGAATATTCATTCCTTCCCGAATCATCAGCTGTGCTTGAACACTATCTAATTTTGGACTACTAATTTCTATTTCTGGATATTCTTGTCTGTTTGAATCCTCTTTAACTTACTCTCTGGCATCAAAAAGCTCATTACCAGAGCCTAAAGAAAGCTCAGGTACAGGCTCATGTGCAGGCTCGGGCTCGGGCTCGAGGAGACCCTCGAGACGGGGCCCAAGGACGTCCTTCCAAAAATATTCCTGAAAGGCGTTCTGCTGATAGGATAGGGTTGATCTAACTTGACCCATGTTCTTATACATGTATAGCAGAAGACATGGCCTTCTTCATCCTGAACCGGCTCCAAACCAATAATAGCATTTGGTTTTTGAAAGAATTGGATACTTTCATTGAAGAATTGTGTCGCGAACCGGAGAGTATCAGTTTCGGCGGAGCCCTCGGGGAGACTGATCGGCGGACCAGGGCGTCCTGTTATCTCGGCGAGCCTATCTCCAAGTTTTTTGGCGTATTATTTTAGTGCAGGCGTGCTAATGATTTTGCCGGAGAGGATTTCGAGCCGAAATAGGATGCGAAAATCGGTTGCTTTGATCTGGCGAAATTTGCTTGCAAGATCGTTCTGATGAATAAGTGGCTTGTAGCAGATGGGGCAATCATTCCCTTTTGGAATAGTTATTTTGACAGCTTTTCAAGGTCGCTGCCAGTTCCCCTCTGGGCAATAACTGTGAACGCCGTTGTAGAACTTCCCTCGTTTGGACCAAGTGGCCACTCTCCTATTAAGCCAGTTCATCACTTTGATAAGAGCTTCAGAAAGGTCAAACTCAGCAAATGCTATGGAGCCTTTCCGTCTTTTGAGACGCCCTTGCTTCCTGCTACTGGGGGAACTGGGATGCTTATTGAATGACCCCCGAATGTTGTAGTCCTATGGTTCCCAGCATGGGTCATCATCCAACATTTCCTCAAGTGATTCACCAGAAAGACGTGTCAGGAGGTCCCATTTATCAGGACAGCTAGGTCTGAGGAGAGACTGCAAAGCGAGTCTTTGGAGTATCGGTCGTTGACGTATGACAGCATCTCCGTGGTAAGCTACACAGAAAAGTAGCGCGGGGGGTTGGACCTAGAATAGATCGGGAATATTAATGAGCTCGAGAAGTACTGCTCGACAGTGGTCTCTAAACTTGGGATTTCAGACAGCTTCTAAGGCAGGCTAAAAGTACTGGTAAGCTGCTTCAGCCACTGCAACTTCCAAGGTGTCCGGAGCACTGTCAATTTGCGAGTGTCGTATTTGCATCACCCTGGCGTTTCTTTCAGATGGTTCTCCCGCAGCGGGACTTGGTCTTGTAATTGGGTTTAGTCTTGCCTGACCACCGTTCTGGCTCCTGACAGCTGGCATCGTGGTGGTATTTGACAAATGGATGAAGGGATGAATATCGTAACAGATCTGACAGATGGCTATCATGAGGATATGTTCTCGGGATCTGATGAGGATTGGAGTTGATTGTGAGAAGAGGCTTCTCTGTCGAGGGCAGTGAGTTATGTGTGTTGGATTTGTTACATTGAGATAGTTATCAGAGCTGTGAGCCAGTGTAACAAAATGCCGTGGGCTGATATGTTACTGCGGTTGAAGTGGTAGCATAGAAGGATTGGCTTGAGTGGAACGAGTTGAATATGAAGATGGTTTCCGGTTTCTGGGCTCGAGTTTTGTGATGGGAGAAGAAAGACAATAAATGGTGGGGAGTGGCTAAATAGACGTCCCGATTCCGCGGACTGGGACAGAAGTCGGTACGCTTGTGCCTAGAGCTAAAGGGGAAGCTACCCCACAACTAGATCTTTGGGAAGTTGCGACACTGGATAGGAAAAAAGGTTGTGGGAATTCACGACATCATTCTTACATTCTCCACGGTATACCGGATTTTCAAACTAATTCCGGGGCTCTTAAAGATTCAACAAATCAAACCATCTCAACGAACCCAGGTTTTCTTCAAATTTCAGACATTCAGACCAAGGCCTTGCCCTGAGACTAGACTCGTCACCCTGCTGTCCCAGGGCTATGCAAAACGGTGCTAGTACTTCTAGATGATAGAGAACCCGACTAGTAGATTTCGGTTCCCCCCCCAATTGCGGTTGAGCCCTTGCTCAGGCCTTCCCCTATTCCAAGTCACTAAGTGATAGTCACCAACGGGCTAGACAACCATAGCCGCACTATTAGCAGTATCCAATAACAGAAGGTCAGCATAAACATAGTAGTGCCACGTCGGCTACTTAGCCCAACCCTCAGCCTACTGGAAAATGATAGTAATTTCTACTCGGCCCCATCACTAGTCACTTGACATCATAGCGCAGACTCCGAAATTTATCACTTGATTCTCAAAAACCAGCGAAAGTTCAAGAATCACTAAAGAGAAAAGCAGACAGAGCAAGACATAATTTCCTAACCTAACGAGATCCTCACAACACTCGTCTCCAACGTCTCCGAATCTATCAGCACCAACTCTCCTGTCTCCGCAAACCTAGGCACAGCTATCAACCGAACCATCTGGCCATCCGGTCCTTCGATTGATGCAGTATCGAATTTCGGCTGGGAACCAGCAAAGAAGATGTGTGGGCAGCTGTTTAGGACAAAAGGATCTCTGTCTTGGTAGGGGTAGGAGTCTGCTTCGTTAGTGCCGAGGGAGAGAAGAGGGGGAGGGACTTACAAAGGGTATCGGGAGCCGTTGGAGCACAACAACGCCATCTACACATCGCTTCTAACATTCCTAGCCGGTCTTCGGATTCGACGTATTTGAAGACATCATCTACGTTTTGCCCACCGGTCCCTAACACCTTCCAGCCCTCAATCTCTCCATCCCATGGATTCGTTACTGCATCAAACCAGCCAGGTTGTGTCTTTTCCCCGGACGCAGGGGGTATTTCACCGTATGCTCTTGCGTGAGGAAATATAGCTGGGTGGATTGGTTGCTGTGGCATACTGACATTTGCTGGATCTGTGAAGCCTGGCATTAAAGTAATTGGCATGCTTGGTAATAGCGCTGCAAGGAAATCGTCCAGGTGAGCTGTAGGAGCAGGATTGTAAGCACTGCTGTCGTAGCCATACTTCTTATTTGCATGGGCCTTCTTGGTGTTCCCAATCGTATCGTGAGACACCGCCTCGTTGTCCACAGCTATCGAGTTACCTGCAATGACCAATCTGGCGACCTGCGAGACTTGTTCTTGCGTAGCAGGATCCAGAGCTTCTCCAAGTAGGTATTCCACCAAGAGATTGATCTCCAGAGAATGTTCCGAGTCTGTCCCTGAAAACCCTAGCCCGGAGACAATAGCAATCTTCTTCCCTGCAGTGACAGGCTTATCCGCATCCATTTCTTCATCCTCATCGATCTTGTTTTTCTTCCTGCTTGTTCCATTCGTAACAGGCTCTGAAGTATGCCACCTCTCAGCCTGCGGTGGTAGATCTGGCACTTTGATATCCACAACCTCGAAGTCACCATTTGCATTCTCGGTCCCCATCACTGCGACAATACAGCCTGTGACCAACATCTCACTTGACAATGGAGCTCCCACCAGTCTCAATCTGCCCGAATCGTCCTCAAGCATCACCAAATCACTTCCATCTCGACTCAAATACTTCTGTCGTGGCGGCGGTGCCGAAATCCAATGGTCCTTTGAAATGTCCTCCAGAATATTTGGTTTCAAGGGCATATCCATATAAATTGTACCTGCAACCCAGCACAATTGACCTTGTCTAACGTCTAAAACGCGGTCGACCTTACAGACTTCCTCACCTCCAACGCGAAAACCATCCCATGCTTCCCCTGCGATCTTCTCCACCGCAGGCTTTAGCATCGTGAGCCGCAGGAAGTATATGTCGCTGAATTGCTGCTGGTAGTGCTTGTCTTTCTCGAGAATGAAGGTAGGAGAGGAGATGTAGGATGAGGATTCGCGTTGGAGAGGGGTATATTGGGTGCCACTACTGTACATCAGTACACTGCTCTCTCACAAAGCCAAGTCATAAATATTCCTTACCTGGGAGCCCTAAGCAAGCTTCCATCAACCTCGTCGACCTCCATCATGCTGATTGTCACCAATGTTGTAGTTCTGATCAACAAGGAAGGTTGACGCGACTTTTTCGTGCCAGAAAGCCAAATCAATTTACGCGAGAGCCCGGGGGACATGCACAACATAGTCTTCTCACAAGCACATTTTGCACTATTTACTCACGAGTATCTCGATAGTTACAGACTCCCTTGTTACCTCAGTTTTGTTGTGTATAAATTTTATTCATTTGAGTTTGGATTTTGTTCCAAATAGGCAGATTTTTGGCTACCAAGAAAACTCTCAGTCTCTACTCTCAACAGTTACTAGTTTGTGACTCTCTATCTACCTTGAGGAGCATGTATTTTTCTAACGTCTCTGGCACTTCAAAGTCAAATTGAACTCTTTCATGAGCTTGAACAGGGTCTTTAATAACCATTTTTGTCGCCTTTCTATGGGTGAAGATTCATGATTCAAAAGAATTTTCTCGTTGAACGATTTCTTTTGTGAAATTTGACTCCATGTAAGAGCATCCTCACTTACTGTCATGTGATCAACTTCCCGCCATCCTTTACTTATCAACGCATCCCGCCTTCGAGAGCCCTAGAAAGTGTCATATGGTCCGCCTGGGCGGTCCAGAAGATTGAGACAGGTGCCGGAAGAAGCAATGCCTACTGGATGGGAAGTGACATACCAGCTGAGGGATTATCGCTAAATTCTTATAGGATCATAGATGCAAGACGCAGAATTGGATCAAGGGCCTCCCCACGATGTGGTTGTGCATACTCTACTTCTTACGGGCGCTATCGCAAGTTTATCTAGTCAGAAGTTAGCTTTTCAAGGCGTGGGTTGATATGAGGTGCCTCACGGGGGTCAGTCCTCAGACCAGAACACCTTTCGATAAATATAAGGGAGTTGCGAGGTCTCAAACTCGATTGAGAGTGCGTTTTCTAGTTCCCAGGAGCCGCAGTTTTCAAGTTCTCGAATCGTGGAGCATTGGAGTACGCTCTGCTGATAGATTTCGTCAGCGTATTCTCAGTCATCTGTTCTGGAGTTGGATCTGCAAGTGTCGTTCCATGTGAGAAGACATAGTTGAAAGGCTTCGAGAGTTTGACAACAGGCGAGGATCCCTCCACCAGTTAGCTTCAATGCTCGATTCGCGTAAGAATTCAACCGGAATCGAAAAAAGCTGTAAAGTGATGTGAAAATTGACAACCGGCCATGTCGAACGTGTTGACGGATGACAGCATTCCTACCCCGCATTCCTTAGTAGTGCAGCCTACCTACGATATTCCGAACTTCATTGTTCGAGAATATCTAATTTTCAGCAGGGCATACACCTTCAACCTGGTTTAGGATGACTTGTATATTCGAGAGCGAATAAATTTCGCAAACGACTCCCCCCCAAAACGCGCAGCTTTACCAAAAATCTTCAATGTGTAAAAGAAAAGGGCTATTCGAGGACTAAATTTCAGCCAGGCCTAAACTTGCGAAAGGGATTCCCTAGGACACATGCTTGCAATCAGTGAGAATGATAGGCTTCAAAAATTGTAATGTCTTGCAGTGCAAAAGCAGATTGCACGCAAGATTTGAATGAGTTACCAAGAGACAAATTCCGCGCAACTCTTCGAAATGATCGAGTTGAAATATTAAAATAAACACAGGGCAATGACTAGCCTAGCAATGTACATCAATGTTCTACGAAGTGAGGTTATACTCTATGCCAAGCCCTGCTTATATAATGGAAATATAAAAATCGACCTCACCTCAACCCGAGTGGCTCACAAAAACGAGGCTCCATTCTCTCCGTCTCTTGCTCGCATCTATTCTTAGCCAAGAAATGCCATCTCTCTGCCTGCAACACAACTCCCACGAAAAGCAGCTCTGCGTATCCCTCCCTCGTCTCCGGAGTGGTGAGACCTCCGGCCAAAGCCACGCAGTTACGCATTCCATACGCACTCCCTTGCCACCTCTCATCAACCTCGAAAAAAGCCTCCAACGCCGTACCTTGCATTTGCCATTTCCTCCATAGCCATGCTAAATTCCGATTTTCATAAAAACCCTCCATTTTCCCATTCCACATTCCTATGTTCCACCACCTTTCCCTACGAATCATTTATTAGCACCCCTTATATCCCGCACACGTTTCTTGTACAACTGTGACCTGTCTCGTAAGCACAAGACATAAAGGGACCTAATCTCTCCTGTTTCTCCGTCTTCCTGCTTCTACGACTCTTAAACAAGCTTTCTATCTTTTCATCTTCCTTCCCGTTATTTTCAAGAACTCACTTACACGATCACATCAAAATCCCTACACCATCGAATCCAATTTCAAAACTCCCAGTTCGAACCAATTTATTCCAAAATGGCTCGCTTCAACATCATCACTCTCGTTTGTGCTATCTTCGCTGTGTCTGTTGCTGCGAGTGGAACTGCTGGCACCGTCGTTGCTACCGCCACTGTGAATGCTACTTAGTATGATCCCCATTCATCACTCACTCTCTTTCCTATCCTGTATCACACCCTACGCCTTCTCTCAAAAGAGAGCAAGCTAGCTAACACGCCCAAGCACCAAGCCCACAACCCCAACCACCGGCTCCACCGTCGCCGCCACCTCGTCCATCTCCGGTTCCTCTCCCCTCCTCCTCAGCAGTGAGATGCTCGGCTTGGCCGCCGCTGGTATGGCCGGAACTTTCGCTTTCGGACTATAATCCTCCTCACCTCACACACAATATCTTCATTTCAATGTAAGACACTAGGCTTGGAGGCCGGGAAAGGATGCTCGGGAGTTGGAAGCTTAATACTGGGAGGGATGGTTGGATGGGGAGTAATTTGGGAGGGGTTCGAGGGAGAAAGCATGTATGAATGGGGAGCAGCATAATCGGATTGAGGGAGATGATTGGGCAAGGAAATAATTGGATGTAGTGAATGGTGAAATAAGGAGTGCAAGAACGGCTGCAGCCAGATATGAAAAAAGCAAAAGCGCTGTTCGGCCCCACACCCAACATAATCAGATTAATTTTAGAGCTTCCAACTTTGTCCTTGTGTTCAACACTCTCTTCTCCCCTAAACCTCGTTTTCGTGCTCCCCAAAATTAATGAAAGCGTGATAGGCTTAGAGGAGAAGAGTGTCACTGCAGCGACGACAATTCCAAGAGCGGATGTTGTGCGATTGGGGCTTCAGGTCTGTACTTTGCTGACAGGAGGACAAGAGGGAAGTACGAAGTGTGGAGTACAGTGCGAATTTATGAGGTTTGTTCCACTGCTGAGAATTTGGTGTAGCCTCTGGTCTCATATCATGTCATCTCAAGTTACATGTCATCTGGTCTCAGTTTTCAAACAACCGTGGCAGATTCCCCTACGTATCATTCTGGCTATTCAATTCAGCTTAGCCCCTTCCCACCCCTAGTCTCTGCCGTCCCAACTTCAAAATAAGAAGATACCCTATCAAGAAATCCTGCGAAAAGACTCATCTCGTCTTTGGAGCCAACCTAAACTAACGAAATTCCAAAATGAAAGATCACGTGAACAAACTGGAGCAGGCACCTGCACGAGGAGAAGGAAAAACCCATCTAAGTATGTAGCGTACAGGATCCAAGCTCTTTACAAAGGAAAGTCGAGTTAGCCATTCGATCTGTACCCAATCCGATTGCACGCTATGCAGTGAAAAGTAATTCCCTGATCTCTCAACCCAGCTACCTTCTCTTCTCTCCATCTTCTAATTCCATCCGTCTCCCCGCAATTCCCAATCCCCCACTTTCGATTGAGGGAAGGATCTAAAACAACCCCACCCCTCCCGCTGTCCCCTTCTTCTCGCAATAACTCGGCAATTTTGGTTCTTGGTCCCCGCTCGCCCAGCTCTTGACTGTGAGTGTAGTTGTATACACCATGACTAGGAGACCGAAGATGCAGAGAGCAACATCAGCAGTTTTGCGAAATCGGGTTTTGGAGACGCCTTTGTAATGGAGCATTGGCTTTGGATGTGTTAGCTTGATTACTGAACTTAGGAGAATGGAGGGAGCGAGGGTAGTGGTGAGAGGGGGGTGGTGAGACTTACTGGGTAGATATAGACCAGCGGAACGCAGGCAAAGCTGCCTACTAAAGCCACAAATTTATCCAGATCATTGGCTCCAAACCACGCAATGCCAGCGCACAACATGACGACAAAGAAGCGGAAGATGTTCTTTTGCCATTTGATAGACGGGTTGTATTTTCCGCTTCTAGTAAAGAGTTCATTCTCTGTGATACGGATAGCGGGGAAGATTTGTAGAGGTGTCGAAAGCAATATTGCGAGTGAGTAGAGAAATTGCACGCCATTGACAAGCTTGTCGTCCTGGGGTAGATTGAGAATGACGACCGTCTCGGTGGCGGAACCGTAGGCGGCGTAGGAGAGGGCTCCCATGGAGATGAAGACTACGGTGATGATGATCATGACACCTCCCATAACTTTGGGGAAATTCTTGGGGTTCTTCATGGATTCTTGGATGGGGATAATGAGTCCAATTCCTTCGAATGTAAAAATTGCGGTTCCGATGAACAGAGTCCAGTCTCGGGGGTTGAAATTCACAATATCTGCCACGCCGTGGTTGACCACGAGCGTGAGGATATCATAATAGTAAAGATAAGCTAGTCCAATAAGAATGAAAGCATCTGCAACCAGGGCTGTGAAGCCGAGTTTGCTGATGTCTCGCATCAATGAAAATGGTAAGAAAATTACCATCTGCATTAGAATCAAATAGGGTATCTCGATGCGAGTCCTACAGTCAGAAACTGCAAGAATGAAAGCCTGCAAGTTCTCTGACGTAAAGACGATGTATGCTGCCACGAACCCGAGTTGACTGATTACGATGGAGCAGAGAATAGTTGTCCGCATCCACTTCCCATACAGTATACCGCCCATATCACCAAAAGAGGCATCCACTTTTAGTCGGGTATTGACCAAGAGGACGAAGCAGTAGTAACTTAGAGTTGCTACAAACAGAAGAACGACATTGCTGAAGAGCATACCTCCGTTGAGATAGGCCTTGGGTAAGAACAAGACTCCGGTACCAACGAAGGATTTGAGGAGCAAGAGGGCAGCTCCAAGTGATCCGTTGGTACCTTGTACATGTCTATCCTTGCGCTTTCTCTTCCTTCGCCCAGGAGTAAGTAAAGCGCTGTCCTCCATAGGTTCTCTATCTTCATCGCCTCCTTCTTCCCTGGCCTCATAGTCGGATGCCGAGAAGTACTCGTTAGGCTCCAGTACCTCATCATCCTCCTCCAGTTCTTCACCTGCAAAGTGACCATATATCGTCAAGAATTCGATGAAGTTGTTTGTGAGCATTTTTGGCGGTCCCCTAGGTGATCCAGTACCAGCACCAGCTTCGGCATCATGAGCGGCCGGTGACGGGCTCCCCGCGGCACGTCGGAGAAAGTTGCGGCGAAATCCTCCAGGTACCTTGATAGACCCAATATCTAGGGTTTCGTTCTCTGGGAATGGCCGGGACAAATGGAAGCTCTGACTTCTCTGTGCCCGCCCTCGACCTTGGGCTTCCTCCGTCCACTTGTATATAGGCCGTGTGATGTCTCCTCCTTGTAAACGCAGACTCGAGAATTCGTCATCATCCAGCCCTGGAGCTATAGCATCATTTACTGCCTTTGCCTTTGCTGCTGGGGAGCCGGCGCGGAACGACATGGACTGCCCAAATACTCCATCATGCTGAGCTTCACCCATGTGCGAGGATATCTCTGAAGGTTGCACTAAATGCCTCCTCACAATCTCTGGGTCCTCGTATGTACTTGGGCCTGCCCACCCTGGAGCGCCTTGCACGGATCGAGACTTGTGGTCGAAAGAGCCATATTGGCTCTGCGGCCCTGAAGGTTGTATTTGATGACCAGCAGCATGAGGAGATAGAGGTCGAAGAGGAGGTGTGCCAAAGCTTGGAGGGGAATGGCCCATCGAGTTGGATAGAGCTGCTGCGAGAGCAGATATACCAGGACCCGGTACGGAAGAGTGGGGGGCTGGACCGGCGAGAGGGCTCAAGCTGCCAGATGGCTCTGCCGATGATGCTACATGGTTTGGTGTGGGTATTTGGCGTACTTGAGGGGTGCCAACTATGCTGTGTGAAGGTACTGGTGAAGCTAATCGAGCTGTTGAAGATGCTCTTGGAACGGGACTGCCCGACAGTCGACCTCTTTGTGACCCCGGCGAAGACGACATTGGAACCGACAGAGGGTGAGAAGAAGACTCGCCATTCTGAAGAGTCGACATGGTGTTTATGACTCTGGTTGAGGGAGATTAGTGTAGGACAGTGGGTTTGCGTCTTATCTCATGTTTGCGGCGCCTCAGCGAAAAGGAAAGCTGCGGCCGAATCACCAGCTAAGTCAGCCTCAGCGAATGGGGTATTGTTGCCTACGAGTATCTGTCGAGGGGAATACGAACGATGATCCAAGAGAGGATACACAGGGAAACTGGAGGAAGGAATAAGTAGAAGGTGAAGTTCTATGTACTATGTTTTCCTGACATTATCACCTGCAATACTTGTCAGTGCTTGGCAGTCTCGAGCCGTAATCGCAAGCAAGCCTGCATCCGACGACCGCCGATACTAGCCTTTGATACAGCTGCGCATTCCAAGCATTCTGCCAAAATAAAGCTTGTTATTAGGTAACTAACTACTGTACTTCGTATGAAATGACTCGCCAGCTTTTCTCGTCAGGAGTTCATGTACGCCTTTTATCCATTCACCTAGTCTCAGTTGACCTCGCGAGCATGGACAAGTTATGTCGAGTTTCCAGGTCTTGGAATTGAAGGGCAATATACTTGAAATTGATGATCTAACTATATTTGAAGATTTCAGGTTTTGAAAATCAAGTTAATTAGTTTATAGGTCCACTTCAAGATAAGCAAGAGGACTTAGATATTCTGGCTTCCCCGATAGTCAAACTACCCCGAATTCTCTCTTCTGCCTAAATGTTCAAAATCCCTTCATTATTTGAACATAAATGCCCAACGAATTACATTCACATCTTGAAACTGTACATTTTGACTGTAAGTGCTCATGGAGTCTGCGGAACCTAGGGCCATTAATTAGTCCTCGGTTGATCGACTACGTAAGTAACCCTACCTACATACATACAGCCTTGTCAAGCCAGGAGCTGCGAAGTATTTTTCTACATGATCGACCCCTTCTTTTTCTGCAAAATCTCCAATACATTCTCTCTTAGCCACACTCTTGTCTCTCAGTCTCTTGTTGCTCTTCCTTTTGCCAAACCTGCTACATTGCAACTTTGACACGTGATACGAAAAGACTTCTACTAAGTTAAGTTAAGCGACGCCTGTATGACGTTCTCCTGCAGGGTTTGGCCATCTTCTGCTTCAGCGTCTGGAAACTCAACCTGCGGAGACAACTCCACAGCTTTCACAAGCTCTTCCAGCTGCTGGACAGCCAAAAACACCATTATTATCCGTAGCCACGCGCCAATTAGGGCAGAAGTATATCAGTACTGCCGAAAGAGAAAATGACCAGCACCGGTCACGGATCTCTCAAGGGTTCTTCGCCTCCGCACTCGAATTTATACACCAGGCCAGCAACAGACGATACCGGGGAGCTGAACAGACGATCTTCAATACTTAATGCAGAACCGAACCACCCTACGGAATTTGTTGCGGCAGACTCAAATCAAGCACCAAATCCCTACGAACCTGCAACAAGTGAGTCGACTCCTCTCGCTCGACAGCATTCCTTTACCAAAAGACTCCTGCATATACACCCTCACGAAGAATATGGGACCTTTGCAAGTGAACCACGGAAAAGATCTCTAAGTGGGAGGAGGAAGGCACAATCTACGGAAATTGGAGAGGATTCCTTAACAGCACAAATGCACAATGCTGCAGAGAGCAAGAAAGCAAATAGAGATCCTTCGCCCCCAAAACCTGGTCTGGGACCTCGACCTATTGGAGGAGATGAGAAGCTGGGAATGTTCTCGGGGGTCTATGTTCCTACATGCTTGAACGTTCTTAGTATTCTCATGTTCTTGAGATTTGGATTTATTCTAGGTGAGTGGTCCCACTTGTAAAATTGGGAACATCTAGTCACACTCAAGTAGGGCAAGGGGGAGTGCTTGGGATTATGGGCATGCTCATTGCAGCATATGCCATTAACTTGATCACGACATTTTCCCTATCTGCCATTGCTTCCAATGGCACGGTTCGAGGTGGCGGGGCATACTACCTTATATCGAGATCTTTGGGTCCTGAGTTTGGAGGTTCAATTGGGGTAGTTTTCTATCTGGGATTTGCCTTCAATACTGGAATGAACGCTGTAGGTTTGATTGATTGTGTCAAGCTCAATTTCGGCACTGTCTCTGGGAATTGGGCCAATATTTTGCCAGAAGGCCAGTGGTACCTCTACCTGTGGTCGACCGTCGTACTAGTGGTCTGCACTGGGATCTGTCTTGCTGGATCATCTATTTTTGCTCGCGCCAGCAATGGCTTGTTGGTTATACTTCTCATTGCCACCCTTAGTATTCCATTTTCTACACTTGTCGTCTCACCATTTGAGAGCCGAAAATTGGGAATCGAATACACAGGACTCAGCTGGACCACATTCATTGGCAATATGAAGCCACAACTTACAAGAGGAGCTGCGGGAAGTCAACTGGAAAGCAAGGAGACTTTTCAAGATTTGTTCGGCATCTTGTTCCCAGCCACAGGTGGCATCTTTGCTGGAGCGTCCATGTCTGGCGATCTAAAAAATCCCAGCAAATCTATTCCGAAAGGCACTCTCTACGGTCTCGGTACTACCTTCGTTCTATATACTCTTGTCATCCTGGCTATGGCGGCTACCATTACCAGAGCATCATTTGTGAGAAATACGAACATCATCCAAGAGACCAATGTTTCCGGCCTGATAATCCTTGCCGGAGAGTTTGCAAGCTCGTTTTTTTCCACCCTTATGGGCGTCATTGGCAGTGCCAAATTATTACAGGCGTTAGCCAGAGATAATCTCCTCCCCGGATTCTCGATTTTTGGTCAAGGAACGAAGGACGGGGACGAGCCGACATACGCGATCATGGTAACCTTCTTAGTAGCTCAGGTCACTATGCTCTGCAATCTCAATCAGATTGCGTCTTTCGTCACAATGACTTATCTCGTAAGTGAATATCTATTACCGTGCAGAATCCTGTCCTGGCTTGGACTAGGATCCCATTTCAATTTCCAAATATTTCCTAATTCTCACCCCTTTTACCTAAGCGAGCCGAGCAATCGGCAAGCATCAGGCTGGAAATCAAGTTAAGGACCAGCTCCCTGAGTCCGAGAGAGAAACTTCACTTGAATTCTGGAAACTTTCCATCTTTTCCAAATTAGCTAACCTCAATCTTAGATGACATTTCTTGTGATGAATCTGGCCTGTTTTCTGTTGAAAATAGGTTCGGCGCCGAACTTCCGCCCATCATTTCACTTCTTCAACTGGCAGACTGCTTTATCTGGAACGATCATCTCCGCTATCGCTATGTTCTTCGTAGATGGATTATATGCCACTGGTTGTGTTGGTATTCTCGTCGCCATCTTTCTCATTATTCATTACTGCAGTCCTCCCAAAAGTTGGGGAGATGTTTCGCAGAGTCTGATCTACCATCAAGTCAGAAAATACCTTCTTCGACTCAGACAGGAGCATGTCAAATTCTGGAGGCCGCAGATCCTCCTGTTCGTCAACGATCCGCGACGTCAATACAAACTCATTCAATTCTGCAATTCAATGAAGAAAGGCGCATTGTACATCCTGGGTCATGTCATAGTTACAGACGACTTTGGTGGTTCCGTCCCAGAGGCTCGTCGACAGCAAGCCGCGTGGACCAAATATATAGACTTTTCGAAAATCAAGGCCTTCGTCAATATTGCCATTTCTCCAGGTGTCGAATGGGGCGCTAGAAATATCGTGCTGAGCGCTGGTCTAGGAGGCATGCGGCCGAACATAGCAGTCCTAGGATTTTATAATCTCGATGACCTCCGCCGGAATCAACCCCTAATCGACATACCCGAGCTTCCCCGCTCGCCACAAATGAAGCCCACTACCTTTCAACGCCCAAAACCTCGACGAAATAGCACAGATGCCAAAATGGCTGGCCAGCTACCAACTGATTCTTGCAAGACGGAAGGAATGATGAGTGTCACCAGCTATGTCACCATTCTCGAGGACTTGCTTTTGAGATTGCAAATCAATGTGGCCATTGCGAAAGGGTTCCAGGATCTCGAGTTCCCACATCCCGAACCAGATATGAAGCAAACGAAGAAGTACATCGATTTGTGGCCGATTCAGATGAGTGCTGAAATTGCCTCGGAGGGCGATAATAAGCAAAATGTTTTAACGACTAATTTCGATACGTGTGAGTGGACGTGAGCGCACCAAGAGAGTCAGGGACTAATTTCAATTCAGATACGTTGATTCTCCAGCTTGGAGTGATCCTGAATACTGTCCCAGCGTGGAAGAAAGCTTACAAGCTACGAGTTGCAGTATTCGTAGAGTACGAATCCGATGTAGAAGAAGAGCGAGGACGAGTCCAATCTCTCCTCGAGAATCTAAGAATAGAAGCAGAAGTCCTCGTCTTTTGGCTGGCATCCGGGGATCTGATGACATACGAAATTATTATCAATGGCGCCACACCGGACGAGGACGTCGAAAGAGAAGTCGAAGACTGTCTGGGAGGCCAAGAGTGGTGGGATGAGCTTCAAAAGATACGAGGAAATGGTGGAGTGCCAGCAGCTGCAGAGGATCTCTCTGAAATTGCAAGCATCTTTACCACTGGCTCGGCCTGGCCTGAAGCCTCTTTCCAACAAGGGCCTCGAGGCGAGAGAGTCGAGCGGTTTCTTGGCCTTCGCCGACTCCTCCGTAAAGGCAAGAGAAAGCACACTATGAGTGGCCTTACAAAACTCGGTGTCTCCCTCGGAATGCGGACTCACCGCCTCTCGGACAATATAATCAAAGACAGCGCTACCCAAGGCAGTGCATCTGAAGCCTCGGGTAGCGATTCGGAGGATAGCGATTCAGAAGCCGTGATTTATTCCGACGACGAAAGCCAAGCTCCAGGATCTGCAGCTAGCGAAGGGGATATATCTGATTTCGAGTCCTCATCAGACTCGCCTCCTAGTGCTACCAAACTCAGAAGACGTCGGAGCCATGGGGATTCTATGCGTGGCCCACTGCCATCTAAGAAATCCACCGGTGAAAAAGAGATCAAAGTCCCCGAGCGACAAAGCCGCCACTCAATCGCTGAAGCCTCCTCATCAACCCCAAATCCACCCACTCGCTCCGCCCCCGACCTCTCATTCAAACGTCCCGAAAGCTCCACTCCAAAACCACCCTCCGTCTCCAACCTCGCCACCTCCCTCAAAGACCAACCACCGCCCAAATCCCCGCACCCCGACGCCACACCCCGCCCTCCCTCCGTCCGCTCCGACCGCCCCTCCCTATCCCGACACGCCTCACAACCAAAATTCTCCTCAAAGCCCGTGCCCATAACACGAGTCGCAACGGAGGATGGACCAGGGCCTAGCATCATGTTTCAAGACACGCCTTCCCCCTCAACGCGGCTCCGCAACCGCCTCCCCCTCCCTTCTGCCTACCGCCCGAACCCCTCTCTCCCCGACCACATTTCCGAGCTCTCAGAATCCCCGCCCCCACAACCATACAATCCCCTCTCTCCCCCCTCTCTATCCCGCCGCAACTCCTCCTATTCCATCGCTGCTGTGCCATTATCGTTTAATGATTTGCCGTGCAGAGCTCAGCATCTGATCTTGAATGAGTTGATGAGGGGGAATAGCAGCGAGACAGCAGTGATGTTCACTACGCTTCCGAGCCCGGCGGAGGGAACGAGTCAGAGTATTGAGGCGAGCACGGGGTATTTGGGGGATTTGGAGGTGCTTTGTAGGGAGCTGCCGCCAGTGCTATTAGTTCATAGCAATTCGATGACAGTTACTATGAGCTTGTAAGTTAGGCAGAGGTGTGTTTATTAGACTAGGTCGGAATATGAACATGGGAGCGTAGTATAGCGAGGTAGTAGGATAAATACAGGATTTGATACCGATGCCTGCGCAGTCCCCACAGAGCTGTGGTTTCCGCAATCATGTATCATCATTACTTATCGAGCTGCAACAGACATACTGACCCAGAAAAATTATGGCAAGAGAGACATATACTTTATGACCCAAGATGGTAAACCACTGCTGGACCAACTGTATCTCTCGCAGGAATTCGTTCAGTTGCGCCTGCATCTACCAATGGAGCGACCTCAAATCCAACCCCCCTGGCGAGCTTTCGCCCAAGGTCATCCCTAGACTGTCCCGGAATTGTCCCCATTGAACTTTGCTTCAGACAGCCCATCGATAGCCAAAAGGGCATAATTCAACTTCGACCTATGAATTCGAGCAATCTGCCGAATCACTATTTCTGTCTAGCTATCGCCCATTCATGGCACTCAAAGGAGATCCGCGACTACGATTCGCTATTCTCGGATCCCATCATCAGTTGTCGCTATTTCCCTAATATGAAGAAACTGCATAAGGGGAGGCGTGATGAGGTCCTTCGTGATACGCACTCGCTGATTGCACAACCACTTTATGGGGAGACAATAAGGAGGTGGCCACTGCAAGGGGATCCTTATGCTCGAGCAATTCTAGCCTAATGTCAAATGTGGTAACTCAGGAGCGGCCCCCCTTTTATTCGCTTCTTGATAAGCGAGGCACTAACTCACCGACGTCCATAATGGGAAAGGGGTTACCTGTACTTGTATCGTATTAAAAGAACGAAATGCTGACCGATGGATGGTGGTGCACTTTGAAGATAAATTAAAGTAGATTATATCTTAAGTCGACCAACAGGTTCCCGCTCCCCAAATATCTGCCCAGTTATTCCAGTTGGACTTGAATATTCACCTGGACTTAAAATTTGAAAGAAACTCGCTGAAAAGATCTAGACCTATTTGGCTATTGCAACAGAGTTGAAGAACTGTGAGCATTTGAATATCTACTTCGCCTTGAGCATCCACAAGAATTACAAACCTGAAATAGACCTCGGTCCACTCGGAGCTTTATATAAATTCTGGATATTCACCTCCACTAAATATTCACTTTGTCTCGATTTACTCGCTCGCACCTTTTCAAAGATATAACATACCTAGGATATTGAACTAAAATTAATATTCAAGACGGCCGTTTCGCCGCAAGGTTTGGGCAAGAATCTAAATTATTCAGAGAGTCTCTCCGTATGACCAACTCAGCCTTACAAGGAAATAAGCCGTCGAATAAACACTCACAAGGATGAAACCCAACGGTTTCCATCATTCAAAATCTCTCAGCTTGCATAAGAGCGCCACCACAACAATCCTTTCGCTTCAGCTGCAGGTCCCCCACCTAGGCGGGGTAGCTCTCAGCGCCCACATGACATCGTGACTGGGAAGCGGGCTAGCTGAGAGTGATCAGGTGTGGTGGTATCTGACATTTTTGGAATCAATAAGTGCGGGAGTGTGGCCAAATTCGAGCTTTGGGATTATGCTTGCGACGTCGTTTTGTACGCATCGGGTTTCTAACCCAGGGGGTTGACTCTTGAAGCCTGGTAGTGACATTTTCCAGAGTCGCAACCTCAGACTTTGTGCTGCAGGGATAGCTGTGACAGCTGTGATAGCTCATGGCGGGCTGAGGCCTTATTCCAAGCTTGTCTTACCCCAGAGAGCAGATGATGGCGTTCCCAAAATACTGACGACAAATCGATGATGGTGTTGAGATGCTCATTTCAGACATGAGAGCTCAGCCTCACGCCTCTTCGCGCTTCTTTGGTCTCTTAGGGGAGGTTCTTGGGTCATCGCCATAGTCAACTGACACCACCTTGAGTTCAGGATGTCAGGAGGTCAACTGAGAAGTATAAGAGAGCCTGTCCATTCTGAGAAAATAATGATTTTCTGCCAGAAATTTCATGAACTACGTATGGGCGCAGAGGTTGACCTTGATCGACGGCGAACATGTCTTCCCAACCCCAAATCTTCCAGCTCGCCAACCTTGTATGTACCGCATACAAAGCGTTCGCAAACACCTCAAACAATGCCTATGATAATCATTACCACAACGTCCCTCTTGTCGATCCTGTCGCAACTATCAAATACTTCGACAATACTCTTACAAATATTAGCCCTATATTTGTGTGGGAAGAAGTACCCGGTGGAGCAGAGATTGATGAGATAATTGTCACCCCGACTTTGAGTTCAGAAAAGAGCAAGAATACCATAATCCCAGGAGTCGCATGTGGCAAGCCCCCTCCACCGCGTTATATAGGTGGGAAACAACTCTTCGGTTTCACAGCCACCGTCGAAGCAGATCCCAAAAACGGTCTCCCCTCCTACAACGCCATCGTTCTTCGTGGGACTATGACTCCTCTTGAAGTATATTACTCGATCAACTCTTGGAATGATACCTCTGATATCGCACTCCCGACTACCGACTACTTCCCAGCAGTACTAGGAAAGGCACATACAGGGTATTGGACGTTCTACACCGGTACAGATGATGGACTTGTCTATCCACTTTCTTACTGGATCCAGAAAGCTATCGCCGAAACTTCGTCGAAACAGCCCAAACTCCCCTGGAAAGGAACGGCTCACAGCTTAGGCGGCGGAATGCTCTCCCTCGGTGTTCTCGATGCCCAGCTCGCGGGGATCTTCACCAACGCCCTCCGAAAGCAATTCGTCACATTCGGCAGCGTTGTTGTTGGAAATCTGGAGTGGAGCAAGAATTACATCAAAGCTTTTACTCAAGTCGCGAGCATGGCAGAAAGCTTGAGATTCGCGAATCTAGCGGACTTCGTACCCAGTTTGAGAGGCATTATTCCAGGAAATCCGGTTACAGACTGGACGCATGTTGGAATTCCTTGCTTGTTCGTGTGGCAAAGGGATGACAACTGGGAGAACCATTCTTTAGGCGATACTTACATACCGGCTGTGGGGAGCGCGGATGCGTATAAGACAGTGTATATTGCCACAAAGCCGGTTAACTACCCTGTAGGTATCGAGCCGCGCACTTTCTTTGATTCGTTTAGGATCTTGAAGTTTTGGGAGAACGAATTGTGATTTGTCAAGCTTTGGTGGAGTGGAAGTTTAGATGTCGTTGAGAAAAGACAAAGCTAGGAATAACGAAGTCGTGCCTTGGATGAGAGTTATATACACAGTGGGTGATGATCTCGACATTTAGAAAGGGCTAGCGATGTAACTATAATGAAGTGGGATGTGATGAATTTGAAGAACTCTTATAATTGCCTACTTGCCTTCAGCAGATATTCACTCGAACTCTGCAACACCTCTTTGACAATTTCGGCAGCAGGCTTAACATCGTGAATCAAACCCACACCAGTCCCAGCATAAGTTGCCATTCTCCCTCGATCTCCCCATCCAGCATCGCCTTGCTTGACAGCCTCGTCGTAGAGCTTTTTGTTCTGTTCATCTCCCATCCCATCTTTCTCATCCCAGAAGCTCTGGTTTAGAACACCTCTAGCGTTGTAGGTTTCTGGCCATCCCAAAGTACCTCTCATGCGATCATAGACAGTAGTTCGTGCGGTTGTTACCCCTCCATCTTTCGCCTTCACAACAGCGTTCCGGTATCCATCCTTGATGAAAGCTTCGGGCGAAGCTAAGAATCGTGTGCCCATACAAACTCCGCTAGCGCCTAGAGTCATTGCAGCAGCCACTCCTCTCCCATCCATGATTCCTCCTGCACCAATGAGTGGGATGTGCCCAAAGCCATCTCGCTCCAAGGCATCTGCGCATTCTGGCAACAGAGTGATTATGGAGCTCGATTGAGCCAAGCCATGGCCACCTGCATCTGCTCCTTGGATGACGAGAACATCCGGGTTACAAGTCTTCGCAGTATCGAGTGCCATTGCCACTGTTCCGACTTGAATCCATATCTTGGTCTTACCATTGGTGGCCTTTCTAATGCTTTCCGTCCATGTCACCAAGTGTTCCGAGTCCTTTGGAGCGAAGAGCCATGCTGCTGCCGGCTTTGAAGCAGCCGATTCAAAGACAGAGACTGCAGTTGAAAGGTCTGCGCCCCAACAAATGAAGCCAACGCCAATGGGAAGGGTGCCGTAAGCTGTATTTGGGATGGGCGAGGATTGGAGAGCCGTTGCCGCTTCATCTAATTCAGATGAGAGGCTCGACACGTCTGTCCCTGCCCCTAAGAAACCAAAGCCTCCTGCCCTAGAGACGGCAACGGCAAGCGGTGGGGTTGCGATCAAACGCATGGGAGCAGAACATATTAGCGGATTAGAAGTCCATGGGTAGTGAGACCTGAGGGTAGAGGTATGAGAGGAAGCCATTGCTCGAGACTGAAGAAAACTTGGCTAATTAAACAAATTATCTTCCAAGTCTCGAAAAGAAAGGTTGCATGTGAAAATGCGAGAGGGTCTGAGAAGTAAGGATTCAAAGGACTGCAGAACCGAGAACTTGAAGGGAATTCGAAAGAAGTAATTAAGCTCAAGGTGAAAGTAAGCTCGGAGGAAACATCTAGTTTGGGTCACCTTGATTTGAAAGCAACCGGCGATTCATAAAGTGGTTGAATCCCACCCCGCCTTTCAAATATAGTAACCTCGGATCCACCAACCCCAAAATAGCTAGACCTCCCGCTGAGCCTCTCCTGAACTCTGCGATTCTTGGCAACCGGCATCAAAGTCCTCGACTCCAAGGCCCTTTGCGAAATAAGCCCCAGCAACGTCAAGTTTGGAACTTACACCTCCATCTCGGGAGCTCAGGTGATTTCAAAGTCTGCGAAGAAGCTAGGTTATGTTTCTGACCAGAATTTGTGTCAGGAAGTCCAGCAGAAGATATTCGCAATCATGAACGCGCCTGATAGGTTCGTTGCCATATTTCCTTCCTGATCTTGTCCCGGCTTTAGAAGCACATGGATAGATGTATATGCTGTATGCTTAGCTGGAGAGAGCAGCTGTGCATTTGGGCTTGTGATGAAATGAGCTAAAGTGTACCGCAGATTCGAGCTGTTCTTGCTCGGCGACGGCGAGAAGAAATGCTTCGAGACCGCAGACACCCGTAAGTCCTACATAACCTACCTAGAGCATCACACTCTAGATGCGGGGAATGATATGACTGACTCTCGTAGGGACTCCTAACACTGCGACCTTCACATTCAATAAAGAAGACCACACCCTCGCTAACATGCTCCGCGCCCACCTCCTCAAGGACTCCCACATCCTCTTCTCTGGCTACAAAAGTCAGCTCCCCACCCCCTCTTCACCGCACCCCTACTAACCCGTCCCAGTTCCTCACCCCCTCTTCGCCACCTTCGAACTCCGCATCCAAACCGATGGCGAGATCACCCCCAAAGAAGCCCTTGTGAACTGCTGCAGATCACTAGTCGGAGACTTGGAAAATCTGAGTAGGGAGTTTACAAAGGAGTATGAGTTAAGGAAGATGGTTAGTGGGGATGCTGGGGGTACGGAGAATAAGTGAGCTGGGATCTGGGGAAGGAAAATTTGTTTGCTCGGAATGGAGTTCGGGGAATAGCATTTCTGGGCGTTATGGAGGGAGGGAGTAATTCCTAGGAGGTAGAGGAATGGGCAAACGATGTTTTGACAGACGCTAGGTTTGAAAGTCTTGAAAATCTTTCAAGTGAGGCGAGTGGGCTTGATAGTGGAGTTCTTTCATCACTTGCTATATAAAGACTCGTTTTGTGAGTGTTGCCGGCGGTGATTTGGTGATCGGTGTGCTTATAACGTTTTAAGAGGTTTGGACCTTTGAAAACCGTATAGTGACTAACTATTCCCTTGGTTGGGCTACTGTCAAGTCCTGCATTGGTACTAGATGTCTGGCTTGGAGAAATGCCTCCCGGGGTAATGTAAACCCGAAATGTAAAGTTGATAACGGATACATGGATACAAAAGACTAAAAAGCAATGCCAATATAAGATACGAGCTTGCTACCTTTATTGTGGCAGTTGCGAAGCTACTTTTCTTCTATAAACCGGGTAAAGATCACCGAGAAGAAGGTACAAAGGTAATGGGGTAGGCGAAATAGTCGAGACGATTCAGAACATTCAAGAACTTGGCCATTTGACAATTGTCGGATGAAGGGAAGTGAGACAGGTACATGTAGCATAGCTACTACAGATTGGGACTCGTGATTCCGAGAAAGCTTTGGCATTTTTAAGTTGCTTGCATCCACCCCAATGTCAGAGCCTGCTTTTAGGCTTCCCATAGACTACCCCCCTACCTCTAATCCCTCACCCCAGGCTCAGATCTTCTTATGAGCCTGCCGCACCAGGTCCATCTCCACCAGGTATTAACTATGAGGCTATCAGTAAATTACCCTCAACTATAGCGGTAAACATCTACCATGCAGATGTTGTTTCCATTCAGCAATATCTTCTTAAGTTTCGTCTGGCCACCCTCATAGTCGCTTGGGTCAGTGTTAGCTCTCGTATCTTTGTAACTGCACATCTTGTACTCACAACTCAGTCACATCTTCAAGAACCATGTCTATTCTCTTGTTAAAATCACTCAGTAAGGAAGGGGTTTGTAAAAACATACTGACGTAGTCATCGAAACCCTGGAGAGTGCCGCTGAATTCTGAGAGAAAGGTCAGATGTGAGGCTCGGGATTGGCACTGGAAGACACACCCTTGTCACCCTTCATGACAACCCATATCTTAGAGCCAACACATTTATCGATCAACTCTATTACAATGGTCAGAAGTAAGGACCTATGAAGCGTTGGGGCAGGTTTACCAAGAGGAAGGAGCTGGGATGCCATTTTGAGAGTGGTGGAAAGCGGACGTGGCTAAAACACAACCTGATCAGCTTTTGATAATGTGTTAACTCGAGATAAAAGTTTCTATTTGAGACATAGGGAACAGAGCCTTGAGGGGTACGGACGAGGCAAGCCTCGTTTGCCCAGGCGCAGGTGCTTGAACACCTTAGAGCACGTGAGAGCAGACTTCTCTGGGGTCCGATGAGGCATAAGAGGAAAGACACGAAACATACTGAATCTTAGTCTAAATGGATCTCAGGATAAGCGTCAAGATACTGTTCGTTGCGGACTCGTGGCACCTTGTGGTGTTATATGGATGGATATCAAACTCGTGATTGGAATTGTTAAAACCCAAGCGCACAGACCACAATCGCAAGCCGAAATCGCGTCCCCCGAAAGTGATAGTGATTGGGTCGTGTTCTGCAAGGCACCAGGAGACTACAACCCTTTACACTTTCTCCAAATCCAGTGTCATGCTCTCCTGCAATCATGGAGCATCTACTCTGGGATATACGCTTCGACGACCGGTTACGATTATCATGAGAAATTTTGAAGGAACATCTAGTTGTGCTACTGAAGGCATGAGAGCAGCCTCGCAGCTAAGAGGCAGAACAATGTAGGACTTCTAGTATTGGATTGGATGTGGCTAACTATGGCTAACTGGTGTTCCTCTTGCAGGTTTACACCACCTCGATCGAAGAGTTTGCCAAAGACCTGGCACCCGAACAATGGGATTGTGTTCTCAAGTACTCCTCGGGCATCGAGCACTGCGGCCGCTGTTGACATGAGACAAGGGCTCGTCCTCTACTCCAACGTGGAGGATAGCTATGTATTAGCATCGGCAGATACGACCACTCTAGAGAGCTCTTCTAATCTCTACCTAAAACTACCAGATGTCGACGCTGAAGCAGTTAGTGGAGAAATACCTCAAGCTCCTCAAATCGAGAATCTTGAACCGGAAGATCCTGAGCAAGATGAACTACCTATATCCTACTCAGGATATGAGATGAAAGAAGACCATTTCCGCGCTGCCAAGAAGGCGGAGGTGGGCACGAAAGAATCTTTCTGGTCCCATACTATGTACCGTGGGCCTCACAAATTCGATGGAGACCCCAAAGAAACCAACGAGGAGCTATCCAGGCCAAAGGTCCACTACTGCCGCAGCAAGCTCACGACAGAACGTGTACTCAAAACCTATTTCATGAACAAAACGGTCTTAGGCTTCGACATTGAATGGGCAACCGAGCAATACTTCGGGAAATCAGACGTCAAAAAGAACGTTTCACTGGTGCAACTCAGTTCCCTGGACCGAATTGCTCTCTTCCATATAGGCCAGTACCCCTTGGGCGAAGACGCGAACACTCCCTCCCCTCTCCTCAAGAAAATCATGGAGGACCCATCAGTGACCAAAGTTGGCGTCTCTATCAAAGCCGACTGCACCCGAGTCAAGAAATGGCTTGGTATCGAATCCCGGGGCCTGTTCGAGCTCTCTCACCTGTATAAACTCATCAAGTACTCCTCGACTTCGAATCCAAACCTTATTAACAAGAGGTTGGTTTCACTAGCAACGCAGGTGCATGAGCATTTGCATTTACCTTTGTTCAAGGGGGAGGTGAGGCAAAGTGATTGGAGCAAGAAGTTAGATTTGGAGCAGATGAAATATGCTGCTAGCGATACCTACGCTGGGGTACAATTATATTACTGTATGGATGCAAAGAGGAGAATGCTGGATCCGACGCCGCCGTTGCCTCATCATGCAGAGTTAAACTTACCGATTCGGCTGGCGCAGGGAGGAGAGATCCTTACTGATGAGGAGGTTGACGTTGACGTTGAGGAAGGCGAGCAAGAAGCCAAGTCCAAGGCTACCAGATCTCCCAGAGCTAGAGCTACGCTGGTCAAAGCCAAGTCAGCTATCCTTAGTAGCGAGACGGAAAAGCCGAAACCAAAGAAGGCGTATACTCCGAGGACCCCCAAAGTGAAGACGACACCTGTGGAAATAATGCCTCCAAAGCCCTGGGTGGAAGGTCTCTAGCCCTTCGTTTGTAGTTAAGGGGAATACGGACGTAGCGGAAACGGGATAACAGAGGTAGCATTCTGGACTTTCCCCATCTCCTTCACACCCGGCTTCCGTGCAAACCGCACTAGCTACCCCGAAAGCCCAAAGCCCCGCAAGGCGCATGATTTAAGTTGGACTTCTGGAGGGTTTTTTTAAACTGTCCAAGTCGCCTTCAATGGAGCAGTGCAAGAGTTTTGCTTTCTCCCACTTCTAGATATCACCGACCGGAAGCTTCACCGGTTTTAGGTGAGATGGGAGTAGACGGGTGCATATGGGAACGTAAATAGATAGATCTCCATCTCAACCATAGAGACGAGACAAAGCCACGAGGAAATGCACATGCTCATCTCAAAAACATACCTTGGTACCAATCCCATGAAATTTTGCCTATCAACGCTAAGTTCACGTTCAAGAGCTCTTTAACCTTTACTTTCATACACCGGGTCTTCAAACCCAGTTGAGTAGTATTGTCTGATTGATTCAAGGCGCTATGACAGCTTGTCACATAATAGTAAAATATCACAACTGCTGCAAGACCTACTGCTACTTATTCATCCCCAACATATAATTGAAACTGTAGCCTCGGAAATTTATACCTTCTCTCCTCTCTTTCAGTAAATCTCCCAAAATCACATTCATTCCACCAGAGCTAAAACGCGAGGTTATAAGGAAACGAGCTTGTATATTCTACTACTTTTGTGTGTAGTTACTTAGGAGAGCAGAACAACGCGCGACATGAAATCTACAGGTTTCCCACCAGTTATCAACCTCATTTTGTTCATCGGTAAAAGAAAGTCACACACCCATCACGCATCAGATCTAGGCAACGCCTCAACCCCTTAGCCCCTCAACCTATCAAACGCAAAACCTGTAATCCTCACTTTTCTCTTCAACCTATATATAACGAATTGCAATTCTCAGTTCATCCCCAACAGCGCCCTCGCTCCCGGCTCACTGGCCACATAAACCACATCGTGAGAGTCGCTGAACCCGTTGAACCGGGTAGCAGAACACTTCGTATAAGCGCCCATTTCCTCGAAATACAACCAATCGCCCACATCCAGTGTCTGATCGAAGCGAATGCTCTCCGCAATTCGATCAATACCATCACAAGTCGGTCCCCAGATCGAATACTCGATCCCATCAGTCGAACTCTGACCTGCAACTTTATCGTAGTAGGGGCGATCAGAGGTTGAGAGGATGCGAGCAATAGGGTTTTGGTGGTCGAACATGATGGATGAGAAGTTGCCATAGAGTCCGTCGTTGAGGTAGAGCATGTAGCTCTTCTCGCCAGTCAGGGGGTTGGGCAACGTGCGGCGCGAAATAATGTGGCAAGCTAGCGTAAAAGCGGAGGAGACATAGTAACGGCCAGGTTCGCCAATGATGGAGACATGCGAGGGCATGTATTCGTCGAGGGCAGAACGGAGGACAGAAGCCATGGTCTCGAAAGTGTCGCTGGAGAAACCACCCCCGACGTCGAGGGTGCGGAGGTGGTAGCCGCAGGTGGCGGCTTGGTCGAATACTTTGCGGGCGTCTTGGACAGCGCGGGTGAAACAGTGGGGATCGGAGGCGCCGGAGCCGACGTGGAAGGAGACGCCTACGACATTCAGATCCAACTCTCTAGCGAGAGCGAGAAGCTCCTCGGTGGAGTCCATCGCGGCTCCAAACTTGAGACTCAAGCGGCACAGGCTGGATGAATCATCGGTGGAGATGCGGAGGAAGAGCTCCGCGTCAGGGTAGAGCTTCTTGATCTTATGGAGCTCATCGGTGTTGTCGAAGGTCATCTGCTTGACGCCTTTTTGGGAGGCATAGCGGACGTAGGAGTTGGTTTTGCAGGGTTGGGCGTAGATGATACGGGAGGGATCGACGTTGGCCTTGAGGACTTGCTCAATTTCTGCCTTAGAAGCACAGTCGAAGCCAGTTCCGAGCTCGGAGAGGAGACGGATTACTTGCGGGTCTGGGTTACATTTGACAGCTAGAGTTTTGTCAGTTTCATTCTCATTCTCGTTCTCGTTCCCGTGCTCCTTGGGAAGCGATTCTTACCATAGAAGGGCTTGACTCTAGGCAGGTTCAACTTCCACCTCATGTGTTGCCGATAGACCTCGCCGAGATCAGCCACGAAGAATGTATCTTCGTCGCCCGGCTCACAGGTATTATGATCGATATTTTGGATCCTCTCCTTCAGAGCTTCTCCAACCAAATGTTTAGGTGTATTCGCGCCATTGTTGTCAAGATACGAAGTCTTGCAATTATTGTAATACGAGTGAATGCTCGTAAGACTAGTTGTGGTTTCAATGGTTGCAATGGCGGAAGGTGACATATCCTCGGGGGGTCTCGAGGGTTGTTTTGATTGTGGTTCTGGAGAGAACTGTTAGCCGCGAAAATACATGTGAAATCGACCCTGGGGGAGACATACATTGATGTACTCTGAAGGGGCGTTAGGGAGGTCTGTATCGATCAGATCCTGTACCGATCTGACGAGGTCGGCTCGACTCTTCCTCGACTAGAGGAAGAACCTTTAAACTCGTCCTATGCGGCAGCTGAAGAGGTGGGGAGGGGATTGGGGTGTTTGGTTCCAAATCGAACAGAATTCGCTCAAGGTCCCGCTTAGACTTCAGCAGGAGGTGGTGTGGTGTTGATGATGTGCCGGTTTGGTCGAAGAGAGTAATCTTGATCAGAAACCAGAGTTGCGGCTGCTAGAGCCGTAGTGTAGGTTTGCCTTTGACTTGACCAAAGGCGAGCCGAGGGATATTTTATTGATGGATCAAAGTGATCTGCAATGAGGGTATTGTTAGCGGTTTGAAAGCCTGCAAAATCTCTCAGCAAGGACTGCCGAGCCCAGGAAAGGAGAAGGGATTTAGATTGTAGGAACTTGGGGCAAGGTGTTCCCAACAGTGAATCACCGCTTCTTAGGTCGGTGAGGAGGTGAATGTGTAACAGGATAAACTTACCAGGATCAATTTTTCCGGAAGATCACCAATCTTTGAATGGTGTTAGTAAATATGAATGATAAAGGCAAGAACACAGGTAAGTATGGTACTGTAGGAGACAGATGATCTTCTCTTCGAAGCAAGAGAGACAAAGCGCTTGTGTTCTGATGAGAGGGGCAGTGAAAAAATTAGTGTGGAGGTCTATCATAGGTGTTCGCGCTAGAGTGCGTTTAGCCGCGACGAAAAACCACGCAGCTTTGCGTTATTTACATACAACCTCACCGGTCTCACTAGTTCGGCAAGTGAGAACATTCAAGCTTGAGTCATAGTCACTGCCGTGTATTCTACACAGCCTCTCTAATTCACAAATACCGCAGGTAACCATCAAAGTGTTCAAGATGACGTAATATTGCCCCTATTATTGACAGCAGCCAGATTTGTGAAGCGAGATCTTGGGGCTGCTTGGCAGAAGTACCGAGAGAACTCTCCGTGTTTACTACAGTACAGTATCGTGAACCAAAAGCTGGGGCAAGCCTTGGGCTATTCAAACGCTTTAGCTCAGCCTAGAATTTCTCGGACCCTGTACCATATGTTTGATACTCCTAATCTTGCCGCACTTATACTACTGTAATGAATCCCGGTACCCTTTCTAGTGCCGAGTTCCTGGCCCAGACAATATTCCACATTTGCTTTGACCAGAAAATTTTGCATTCCTACATACTAGCACCAGATCAAAAACCACTCAAGCCTCCTCTAGATGCGTCATCTTCCACTACCCATAAATAATAGCAAGCTTAAAGCCCGCACCCTTACTCTCTATATGTCCTCTCATCTTTAGTCCACCATCCCATAGCTCCGGAACAACAGGTCTGAAATAAGACGGAGTCTCGCTCCTCCCCTCAACCACAAGCTTGCACTGGGTTTCCGGAAGGAGAATCTGATCTTGCGCTAGCCCGGGGGCATGACTTGTGATCTAACAGCCATTGAGTGACTGCAGACGTGTGTAATCTGTTCGTAGCGCGTGTGTTGGCGAGTCAAGGAGGGAATACTTAATTTTCATGTAATAGATATTGTGCTATGAGAACATAGGGAAAGTGGAGAAGGAAGTAGGTAGCCTCAGCTGGCAAGGAAGTTGTAAGGTAAACGTATGCTTGTGAGGAAGGGACTTGGACGAATAACAGAAACCGGGATAGTGGCTCGAGGAGCTGTCGCTACACACGCCGCAATATATCTCGTGCGGGGGCATGCATCACGTTGCGCCCTGCAGGAAGTCGGTCCAGCTGGGAAAGTATCCAGACTACAAGTGAGTGTGAAATCTGGCTTCAATATGATGAAAGCTGCTTGCGTGGGTGGGCTAGTTCCAGAAGTGCCAAGCCCAGCCAGCCTTCTCAGGCCACTTAGCAAGAGGGATGCGCGGATGATGAAGTAACCACAGCGCATGTTAAAAAGAGGGAATCCTTCCAGAGAAACTAAGCTCTCGATTGCGTCGAGGTCGAGACATGGCTCCATGTGGCTAACTCCGGTCTTCACGTACCACCCGTTGAAGCCCATGATTGACCGCCTCTCTTGACGCAGACAAGTCGGGAAAAAACTTGCAGGAGAAAGAGCAGCCCACTAGTACTTCACAAATGTGTTGCAACGGAATGTTGAAGAGCTAAAAGCCTATTAGTGTTACAAATGCTCGCTTGAGCTTCTTTTCATAAGTACTGTACAACGATATGCAAACGCCCCCAATGCCAGAGTGGAATACAGCAGTATCCATACATACACCATTACGAGCCCAACGCGGCTTTCCTCACATTCTCTTCAACTTGGATCTTGGGCTCTGGAGCCGAGATGCCCATCTCTTTCATCTCCCACGTCTCATCGACCCAGGGCTTCTTCTCGCCTAGGAATGCCATGCAACCTTCATCTTTGGCAAGCGCATCGATGATATACTTTTGTGCTACCTCTCTGACTTGCTCTTTGGTGACGTCCAAAAGACGCTCACGTCGTTTTTGTCGCATTTCGTGTGTGACTCCTGTCAGGAAACGGCCCATGCCTTCGGCACTGACAGCTTGCGGTGCGTCGACGCTTTGGAAAACAGATAGCTTTGCTTCCTCAAGATCACGCTCTGTCCATTCCTTCTCGACGGCCCACCGGCCTGCGTCGCGCATGATAGACATGGTGTTTTGTGGATTAGGATCGCGATAAGAGTAGAATCCAAATGTACCACCTAGAGCATTCGAGTAGGCGCCTCCACCATAGGCACCACCCTTCTCACGAATTTCGTGGTGAAGGTGCTTGTGTGTAAGGAGTTGGGAGAGGATTTGGAGCGGAGCCCCGGCGGGAGAAGTGTATGATACAGTTGGGAGCGCGAGGGCGCCGTAGTAGACCTGATAAGGTAGGGGGAAGAAAGTCTTAGCATTCCTCGAAAAGTCTGGGGGAGGGACCAATAATGACGGGTTCCCTGACAGTGGTAATGGCGACAAGAACTCTTGGAGTGCAGACTCGTTCGTCGAGACACTCTCAGACCCACAAGTGATAGCTGCGCGAAGGGTATTAGATCCCGAGAAGGCGAGCTTCTGAATTGCCTTCAGCTTCTCAATAACATCAGTCAGTCCTTCACCCTCCGGCCTAGATGCTAATGATGTAATAAGTTTGACTTGGGACAAGCCACTGGTTTGCTCATGTCTTCGGAAGTAGTTTGTGAGGCCTGCTTGCGCGTATGTTCTGGCATAGACATGGCCACCCGAAGCAATCGAGTTCACAGCTCCATCTGCACCACCCTGCAAAAGTTGTCTAATTTGGCGTTGCGCCTCGGCGCTGTCAAAGTCGGTTTCCATTACAATCTTCCGCAATATATGGAACATGTCCCCAACATTGCGGTCCAAGACAGTCCCTGCGAAAGCCAACCCCTCCGTTGCTGAGTGGAAATCCGTAGGGGACGTAGTTAGATGGTACGAGGTCGAGATGCCTCCAGTCTTCAACTTAATGAGATCCTCAAGCTGTTCCATCGACATGTCTTTCGTTCCTAGTCGCATGATGGAATCTGTGAATAATGGGATCAAAGTTCGGAGCTCTTCTGGCAGGTTCTCGAAAGTGTTAATAGCGCGGAAATATGTAAGGCCATTTGTTGGCGCCTCGCGCCATTGTACATTAACATTGTGGACTTTCGAGTCTCTGATCTCGCTGATGTCCCCTTGACGGGGGATGTCTTTGACATATACGGTTGGCAGACAGCTTAAATCCTGCGAGTTCGATTTTGACTGCTCCTCTAGTAGCGCTAGCTCGCGTTTCTCAAGATGTGCACGAGCTTCGGTCTCCCCACCAGCACTTTTTGTCACTTCTGCAATCTTTCCAGCAAGACGGTCTGCCTCTTCTTGCACCAGCTCATCCCCATATGTTGCCGATGGAGTCATGGTAAACGTCAAGGTATTGTCGTTCAACAAGTATTTCTCCAATAAGCCCTCCAGATAGCCTCCCTTTCCCAATTCGGTCTGGAACGCAGTCACGGTGTCGTTCCAGGCCAAAGAGTCAAAAGGGTCAACGCCCTCAAACCAATGAGGCTTGAATCTATGTAACAAACTCATTCCAAACTTGGCGGTCTTGTGCTTCAAGCTGATTTCTAGCTGGTGCATATATCCGTCAATCTTTGATTGTTCAAAACCAGCCTTATGAGCCTCTTGAAACGTCTTCATGATCGCGTCCTTGACCTTGGGAACATCGGCTTGTTTGACACCAGTCAGTCCAATGGAGAATATCCCCACCCTTCCCGAATGGTCGAAACCGCTATTGGGGCTCCATTCTGTTCCTAGGCCAGCCTCAATCAATTTCCGGTAAAGTGGTGAGCCGTATCCGTCCATTAAAAGTGCTGACATGATTTGGAGGGCGAATGTCTCCACTACATTGGTAGCATCCCCCATTAACCAGGATGTTGATGTCTTGTATTGCATGTCCGTGTCCACCAGTGGATCAATAGGCCCAGCAACTGTAACACTCTGGGGCCCTGAGCTAAGATCAATTGGCCTTCGAATCTCAATATCTCCTTGAATCTTCTCAAACGAGCCCAACTGAGCATCCACCTCCTTCAGATGGTCAACCAGGGGCATATCACCGTACGTGAACACCTTTGCGTTGCTTGGATGGTAATGCTCGGCATGGAACCTCTTCAATTGCTCATATGTTAGATCCGTCATCTTCTGAGGATCTCCTCCAGAATTGTTGATTGCTGGGAAGATATGGTCCTGAAATCTTATGTAAAATAGGTAGCCAGCATCTGACATTTGCCCTTTCATCTCATTGTAGACCACGCCCTTGAATACCAGCTTCGAATCCTCTGGTTTCGCGGCCTCCCCTTCTATCACGGCTTTTGGGTTCTGTGGGCCAATTCTCCATCCTTCTTGAGTGAAATCACTCTGCTTTAACAGTGGGTGTAATGTAGCGTCGAGGTATACAGACATCAAATTCTTAAAGTCCTGCTCGTTGGTGGTGGCGAATGGGTAGAAGGTATGATCAGACGCAGTGAAGGCATTCATGAAATTCGAGAGCGTCCGAGGAAGCATCTTGAAAAACGGATCGCGTATAGGATATCTACAAGCATTCAGTGTATATTCATCAAAAGGGCCCGGAACTAGCTACTTTTCGCTGCCACATAATGTTGTGTGCTCCAGGACATGCGGCACTCCAGTATCGTCTGGCGGGTTCGTCTTGAAGCCGATTGAGAAGACATTGTTCTTGTCATCTCGAGCAACATGTAGATAGTCTGCGCCCGTTTTGTCGTGCTGCAAATGAATGGCCGTTAACTCGAGCTCCGGGACATGCTTCGAACGTAACAGAGTGAACCCATGAATCTTCTCGCCGGGCTTTGGGTACTGGGAGATCTCGGTGACTGCTTTCCGCACAACTCCTTTTGATGCATTTCGTAACATCGTGACCGCTTGATCTGACGCAGAAGTTGAGTATCTAGCGGCTAGGTTGCACAATGGCGAAGCTTTGGAGGAGATCAGTAGAGTCTTGCGATATTTACTTTCATAACTCGTCTATTCGCTCCCAGCGGTGCTAGCCTAGCATAAAACCCACAGGCTTGCATTAATAACTGATGTCCAAGCTGGCCAATGATATCGCGCAATAAGAATGGCCTTTCGATAGATCCATAATGAAAAAGAAGTACCCATTCATCACTTTTGCTTGACGTACTGCACTGTCCGCGAGGCAGTGTTTATCTCTTGAGTTGCTTTCTATTCTTGTCCAATAGCTATAATTCACCTGTACAGTAAAAAGCCTAGGGCGAATATCCTCTTGCTCCTTCTCATTTCGAAACCTCGCTAGTCTGTATTCGAAATAAGCTCTTCTGCAACAACATCCTCCCAACTTCCAAGACAAGCCGATAGAAGTTGATGGGCAGACAACGCGACCAGAACAATAGCTCTCCCCTTTCCTGAAGCTACCTGTCCTGAAAGAGGAGTGCGCTTGCGCCCGTAGCCAGCTCCATCGAGAACAGAACATCGTCCCGGATGCACCATGTCTACCGCCGTCAACTCCACGCATACGTCTGTACCAGCCTCTAGAGCGGCCTCACACCCTGCGAACCACTCCCAGATCGACCCGCCGTATATGAATGGACATCATCATCACCATCATGATGTCGGTGCACCTCAGGGCGGATCTGCGGGCGCTGGGAAGAAGGGGAAGCAAAAGGGAAAAGCAACGGACCCGAACGAAGCCGGGAACCTAATCGCTGCAAAGATCTCACAATTAGAACTTGATGCCGCTGGAGACAAGGAACAGGAAGCCGAGATTGGTTGGTCCCACCTATCCTGTTGCTGGAGTTGTGATGCGAGTATTGGATTTGTGGCAAATACCCCGAGAAGATTGTGAAGCCGGCCCGGGGATATGCGCCTCCCAGATGTGACCAACTGTTGCATTCGGAACTTTGAAGTTCTCGAGTCTAAAACGGTATCTTCTGTGGCCTTATAGCTATAGCAACCCGTATAAAATCCGCAAGCGATCACAATTCAACGCTTGTCCCAGAGAGCCTTCCACTGCTCCGGTCACGTTCAGGGACACCTAACTAACTAAATTTCTGTAGAACGAGAGGTGAAGAAAGCCAACCGTGAGCTCAACAACCTTACTTCCAAGATGGACGACTTGCAGAAGATCGAAGTATTGCAACGACGAGTGACCGAGCATCTTGCAAATATGAAGCGATTGGAACGGGACAACCAGAAGAGTAAGAAGCGGGGCGACCTACTTCAGAAAGAGAAAGACCATGCAAGAAACGATCTCGGCAAGACTACCACTTTGAAGGATAAGCTAGAGAAACTTTGCAGGGAGCTTCAACGTGAGAACAACAGACTTAAGGTCCGTCAAGCCGGAGTGGGCTTTGGCTATGGAAATGCTGATTCGGGTTAGAACGAGAACAAGACCTTGCAAGATGCAGAGAAGGAGAACCATGCGGCCTGGGATGAGAAGTTTAAGCAAGTACTCTGGCAGTTGCAAGACTATCAAGAGGCGAAGGATCACCCGCAAGCTGAAATTGTCAATATTGAGGTGGAGGAGCTGTTAGTTGTTCCCTCCGACTTTGGAACACAATCTAACAAGTCATTCAGGTTTCGACAGCGCTTTAAGTCTCTTATTGAGCAATTTGAGCTCCGAGATTTGCACTTCCATTCGCTTTTGCGGACCAAGGAGCTAGAAGTTCAGTATAATATGGCCAGAGCTGACAAGGAGAAGAAGGCGGCTGAAGCAGAAAGCACCCGATCTCGAGCTTTGAACGCCCAAGTCCTTACATTCTCAAAGACTGAAACCGAGTTGAGGAATCAACTGAACATTTATGTGGAGAAATTTAAGCAGGTATGTAGCTTTTTTATACTCTGTTTCTTTCTTTCTCCGTTCTTATTTATCATGTTTTAATTTTACGTATATATATTTCCCACAACTTAAACTAATCCACATCAGGTGGAGGATACCCTTAACAATAGCAACGATTTATTTTTAACATTTCGGAAGGAGATGGAGGAGATGTCTAAGAAGACAAAACGTCTCGAGAAGGAGAACATGAACCTAACCAGGAAACATGACTTAACTAACCAAAATATTCTCAAGATGGCCGAGGAGCGGACGAAGACCAACAACGAGCTAGAAGCTTTGCGAAAGAAGAACGAGAAGTTGACCAGTATCATCAACCAGATGCAGAAGCAAGGAAGGGGCATGGCTGGAAACTTGGCTGGTATGGCGGAGGGAAGCACCGAGGGGGAATACGTTGAGGGCGATTTGGATGGTACGGAGAGTGATTACGAGTATGAGGATGAAGAGGGTGAGGATGGAGACGGAGAGGATGAAGAGGGTGATGAGGGTAGTGAAGGCGATTACAACGAGGATACTGAGGAGGAGTTGCATCCAGAGGGCCCGAAGCCTTTTGGTCCTGTGCCGCCACCAGCGCTCCCCAATGGAGTTGCTGCTGCGAATGGGACCAAGCATTGAGCGGTAATTTTGCAATGATCGAATGATGGCTTGTATTACGCATGCCTTTGCTTTGGAGCTTCAGCTCTCGGTATGTAGTATTTGCTGCACATTGTCACTCAATAACACCATCACAAATTCCCCTACAGAGTTGATTTCTCGATTCTTGATTGCTATTATTGCTTGAAAATTCGTATTTACTGGACATCTCACGCAGAGACTTCGACAAAGAGCTCGGAGGTAAATTCGAAAGGGGCTTGAGGGAAACTCAACTGATTAAGGTAGGGACGATACCATAAGTTGGGGAAAGTGAAGTCACGATCAGATTGCCGAATAATTTTTCTGAGAACATCATCGTCCCGTCCATGTTCAATTGTAAAGACGACAGCAATCTATGTATGTGACGTCCAGAGTGCACATCTGATTCAGAGATCAGTCTTGACCGGCAAGGCTTACAGTATCCCCAGCAAAATTTAACCTCAACCTCACTCGCGTAATTGTCCGTGCTCATCTCCATCCAGAGCTTCTATCCCTCCAAACTCAAAACACTTAAAGACAGAAATCTCCGTCTCCGCAATATCTCTCCCAACAGATAATGAAGCTTCACTTCCGCTTCTCCAGATAGCACCATTCCATCTGCTGTCCCATGTCCCACAGCTTTCCGTCCCCACTCCGCCACATCACATCAGTACCACTTCATTGATGTCATAGAACCGTCGCGACATCAGCCTTAAAACCAGGAACTTCCCCACAATGGCACCGCTCCTCGAAGATCCCCGAATCCGCCAAACCTGGAACCAAATCTCGCAGAACGCAGAGAGCGCGACCGAGACGGCAGCAGCCAACATCTGGTCATTCCAGCACAAATACATCAACCCTTGTTTCGCATCTATTAGCTCGAGCTTCAAAGAATGTACTGGCCATTGCTTCCCCGATCGCGAGGAACGGGCGCGTAGACTGAGGGAAAGAAGCAGAACGCGCGGAAGAGCGGAGCTGAGTTTTGATTTCTATGACGATTGGGACGAGGACGAAGGTGTTGGGGGGAGGGGGCTGCTTGGGGGCTGGGGAAATGATGAGCTAGATCGGTTGTTGGCGGGGAGCGGGAGTCATAGTGGTGGGAGTGAGGGCGTGGATAGGGCGCCGAGAAGAAAAAGGGGCATGAGTTATGGGACAAGGGGAAGGAGAGGCAGTTTGGATAAAGATCCGACGGTTATTCCGAGTACGAGTGCGTTGGGGTTTTTGGGGAGACTGCCGTTTAAGCTTGGGGGAACGCTACGGTATAAACCTAGTGCGGCGGATTTGCAGGATCATCCGGGGAGTATGAGGCCGGATTTTACAGAGGAGGAGGGCGAGCCGCTTATGGATGAGCATAGTGAGGATGAGGGGGTTAAGGGGAAGCGACATACAAGGCAACGAAGCTCGACTACGAGCTCGGGGGAGACATCGGATTCATTTAGGTCAAGAGGAGATCTCTTCCCAAGTGATGGAGAAGATGATGCCGTTCCCATTAGTGACGAATTCGCCATGGTGTTGGAAAGGAGGATGACCGTGGGATCAAATGCTGCAGATGATCGGAGTAGCGCAAAGACGAGAAGCAGTAAAGGGAAGAGACCCTCAGGATCCCGGACGCTGTCAAGAAATCTATCAAGGACTACGCAGTCATCACAGTCAAGGCCAACGTTGGGTGGAAAGCGAGCAAGTTCTGGAGCGTCACTACCAGGGACTAGTGATACTCTCAGTCCAGGAATGACTGAGACTCCTGATATGCTAAGTCCCGGCATGATTGAGACGCCATCTTTATTCGACTTGCAACAGGAAGAGGAAAGAATCAGGATAGAGGAGGAGGTCGAGTTGGAGAGGAAACGACAAGCTGCCATAAAACTGGCTGTCAAAAAGGGACTTGATGCAAGAGAGCCTCTAGAAGCAGCTCTGTCTATGACACAGCCAGAGGCTATTGAGGAGGACGAAATTCCAGGGCCGAAATCCTCAGAGGCTGAGGTGGAAATCCCAGCCGAGGCGACCACTGGCCCGATTACAGGAGAGGAAAATGTCTCCTCAATACCAACCACTACTGTCCCCGATCCGACACCAGTACCAGAGGCAGAGACAGAGGAGCAGAGGGGGTTCGTACCCGCAAGGTTACCGTTCTTCCATTGACCGGATCAAGAGATAGGCGCTGTTGCAGATGAAAAATACCGCTGCTCGGCAACCATCTATGTCTTCAAGGGCAAGTTTTGTTGGTTAATTTAATTAAATAGGCATAGGTCACAGGAGTTATATAAGCATGCGAAGTGCTCGCTGCTGGTTGCTGGGGCGTTTGTCGAGTCGTTAGATATTTAGAATGTAAGGATTACTTGCTCGAGATGCTCGCGTTACATGGAAACGGCACTGTTCTGTCCATTCTATCGGAGACAATAGTTCTATTTGGGACCTCAAAGTAGGACCTGGATTTCTTGGAGATTTTAGGTGCCATGATGAGGGACCGGATTCCTTCACTTACCCAGTTCTGTCTTCAGTCCCCCAAGCCTGCCTGCTGCTCTACCGTATTTGCACGGGGACGTTTGCCGAACAAGGCCATCCGAAAATACCGATCAATATACCGCGTTGACGGGAGAGTGTGAGATCAAATCCTTTCTTTCTAGCTGCCCATTTCCAACTTCAAATTACCTTCACAGCATCCCATACCCAACCAGAATCATATTTCTCTCCGCATAGAAAATAAACGCTTCATAACCTCATTACCAATTTCATCCATACATTTCACGTGCAGGTAGAATCTCGCATCGCAAAATGCGAGTCAGTTCATCCGGCCGGGATCTTTTGTCTTTGCGCCGTGCCTCGGCTCCCTCTTCCCACGTTTTAATCTCCAACCCCACATCAGAATACGAACTAGTGCCCTCCACACTTTTACATACGTAGGTAATCTTACAATATCTGACATCTCCATACATATATACATCTCCATACATCCCCACCTGTCTTTCATATCCTCTCATCTAAAGCTTTAAACTCTCCACAATCTTCACTATCTCCACAACTACTTTTTCACAGACGAAGATAGTAAAGATGGCTCCCTCCGGCCCCATAACCACCCCGCTCACTGAGCTGCTGGGGATTAAACATCCCATTTTGCTTGCCGGAATGGCGAGAACGAGTGGTGGTCCGTTGGCGGCTGCTGTTAGTAATGCGGGTGGGCTTGGGTGCATTGGGGGTTTGGGATACACACCTGATCAATTGCGTAAGTAATAGACCGGAAGCAAAACAGCTATTTCCTTCATTCCATTGTCTCACATTCCATTGTCTCACATTCCACTTGTATATGTATAGCAGTACTAACTCTACTTTTCACAGGCGAAATTATCCACGAGCTCAAAGCAAACTTATCCTCCCCGTCCCTGCCTTTCGGAGTCGACCTCGCGTTACCAAAAGTCGGCGAGGGGGCTAGGAAGACGAACCATGACTACACCCATGGTCATCTAGATGAGCTCATTACAGTGACGATTGAGGAAGGAGCGAAATTGTTCATCTCAGCCGTGGGCGTTCCACCACCGCATGTAATCAAGAGACTTCACGAAGCCGGAATCCTAGTCATGAACATGGTAGGCGCGCCGAAGCACGCCAAGAAAGCACTAGATGCGGGCGTAGACATCGTGTGCGCGCAAGGAGGAGAAGGCGGTGGGCATACGGGGGATATACCGAATTCGATTCTGATACCTGCGGTTGTGGACGTGGCGAGGCAGTATAAGCCGACGATGCTTGGTGGGCAGACGGCGTTGGTGGTGGCAGCTGGCGGGATATATAATGGTAGGAGTTTGGCGAGTAGTTTGATGCAAGGCGCTGCCGGCGTCTGGGTTGGAACCAGATTCGTAGCATGTACAGAAGCGGGGTGCAGTCAGCAGCATAAGGAGAGCGTAGTGAGTGCACGCTTTGAAGATACGTTAAGGACGCTGGCGGTTAGTGGGAGACCGCTTAGAGTGCGGAGGAACGAGTGGGTGGATAGTTGGGAGAAGAGACCAGAGAAAATAAGGGAGTTGACGGAGAAGGGGGTGGTGCCGATGATGTATGATATTGATGAGGGGAATGAGTTCGATATGCCGCATTTGATGGGCGTGGTTGCGGGGGTGATTACGGAGATTAAGCCAGCGAAGGAGATTGTAGATGAGATGGTTTGGGAGGCGGTGATGATGTTAGAGAAGGGGCAAGGTTTCTTGACTAAGAAGAGCAAGCTTTAGGGGTTGGGAATTGTAATGAATAGAGTAATCACTTAGGACTCTACTTGCACCAAGCTCCCTCCTAGGAATTCCAGTAATCATTTCTTGAAAGGCGCCAGGAAGCGAAAGCCTGTAGGACCCCAAAGTGTTATCCGTCGTAGGAGTTCTTCTCTCCGAGTATGAAGAGCCCCACGCAACAACCCACGGGAACGTGCACCTCTGTGCTACTCAGACATGAAGTCAACAGATGTAAAAAATCTACCGTACCAAAGAATTCGAAAGCCATCTACGTGTTTGGCTCTTCCCACCACACTGTAACAGCCCAAAAAGGAAGAGTTCAGCCTTTGTTCAAAGCTGGGTGAAGCTTGATGAAGCTTAAAAAAGTTTGGCGTATCAAAATGCCGCTTTTCAGCCATCGTCCCAAGCCCATGGCGCCATCCACTGTCCGCCAAACGACCGGCGTGCTTCAACTTCATTTTAGCCTCAGTCCCTTCTCGAACTTCTGAGGAAACAGGATGGCGACCTCTCAACAATGTTTCCGATGAGGCTTTCAGAGTCTGAGTAAGCTCAATAGAAATCCTTGGAAGATAGCTAGGCTACCTATGCCACTTTGATGCAAGCAAGGTTGCGCCAGGCTTCAAGAATAATGTATTGTACAGTACATGGCTGCGGGCCCTTCCGTGTTGAATGAAGATCTCAAAACAAATAACCCGAAACCGGTGGGCAGTTCGGTGCTCTTGAGGTTTAGGTTGAGGAGGGGGCTAGCACCTTGGTGCCGAGTAAGCTTCCTGCTGCTTGAATAGATTTGCTAAGGAAAAGGGTGATGGTCTTGATGAACAATGATGGCGAGGAGTTTCTTGGCTTTGTAAGATCATGGTCGCGATTGTGTTCCAGATTGACCTGTCCTTGTATCAAAAGCTGCAAACTTTAATCTAATGAATCTCGAAATAAAGCTCCGAAGTCCAGATCTCAAAAAATCCCGAATATTAAAGCAGTCCTAAAACTTGAAATTCAGCACGCACCATTTACCCTTTTCACCTCCCACTTAAAGTCCTAGTTATAACTCTTCTCGAATATTCCAGTCTCACAAATTCGGCAACAATGCATTATAACTCTTCAGATTATTAAAGCCGGTAGCAAAGAATATGCCGTATCCAATGTCAAACTTGTCTAAATATAGCTTTCTCACTTTTTACATATTGCAAGGGTGCGTAGGCAAAATAGCAAGAGCTAATACATTGGTGACCCTTAGGTGATATAGTACACTTGCACAACCACCCAGTCTATCCGAACGTCATTTCGAAAGTAGACGGCGCAATTGATTTAAACTATTAAAGCCCGTCCTACAGAACACACTCCGAATAAATTTCATTTGCTCGTCAACATTTCAAAACCCGCTATCGAAAAGAAAATCTAACTTTAAGAAATCAATCTCAATATTCCTCTCAGACAAGCATTAGACCAGACCCACCACCACAATTCCCACCGCTCTTTACCCCAACAGAGCAGTGGTTCAGGACTAGATACGACAGAATATCTCTCGACTCAACTTCCCTATTGTTCCCCATATTCTGCGTCCTCGGCTTTCGGTTTCGTAATCCTCGCCGCTTTCGCTCTTAGTATTATAGCCCAGCCACTGAGGATTATAGCTCGGAAGACAGAACCAGAACTTAATGGGATAGCAACCGGTCAGGCATATCTCCAGAAGCAAGTACCAGGCCTAGATATTCAACTTAAACTAGATATCAAAAACGGGTTGAGTAATTATGTCCACCTTCAAAAGTCAGATTGATTTGAATACTCAGAAGGATCCCAAAATTCCACTCCACCTGATTATTTAAGTCGACCTGAATAACTAAGTTGTGTCTAATAACGGGGTAAGTTGGACATTCTACCACTCTCGCCTCCACTAGGTACTCTCAAGACAGATAGAGTGGCTGTGGCAATTCTTCGCGTTCCAGCCTTGAATCGTCTGCAAATATAGCCACTGGCTCTGATGTTTTGACCGTTCAAATGTGGGTAAAATCAACAATACGGAGGATCTAAATCGAAAAAGGCCGCTAATACTTCATCCCACTTGGACTTTAAACTTGGAGTTTGGGTGTTCTACTTCAACAACAGAAGTTCAGGGACCGACGATGACAGGGATGAAAAATAGTACAGCATAGAAAAATAGACATGTACCTTTAAAAAGGAATAACGTATCAAAACCAATAGCATAAATAAGCATATTTCCCAGATTCTGCTTCAAGAAGCCACTGGCTGTGGTAGTCGAGTAGATGCATTCCCACGCTCTATGGCCAAATATAGTACACTGTACACATCCATCCACGCCCAGCCAATCCTACACTTCCTCTCCTGATTTTCCATTGCTAATGAACACAACAAGTCGCCCCAATTATCCCTCTAACTTTCTCAAATCCCCTAGAGATCCCCTAATGACTCAAAGTACTCCTCCCCTTCGCCCTCCTCCTCGCAAGCGTCTTCCTCCCATTCCGCGTCCTAATCCGACTCAAGAAGCCATGTCTCCGCTTCCTCACAAAATGACTCGGATTAAACGTATTCCTCGGCCCGCATCTGACTTGAATCGCTCCCAAAGCCGGGTGTGCTGAGATCTTCGGTAGCAGGTCTAGAACGGCTGCTCCTGTTGTAGTAGCGTTGAAGGTAGGAGTAGGATTGAAGGAGGGGCGAAAGGCACTGTTGGATGGGGCGGCGAATATTGTTGGACGGAGGGGACCGCGGAGAGAGGTGAATGTTCTGACGGGGTTGTTAGATGGGGAGGCTAACAAGGGAGAGTAGAAGTGTACCTTTTTGCTGCGGGGGAAGAGGGGAATTGACGAGCGACCGATGAAAGGACCGAGGCCCTGCAGGTAGCAATCAAGCCCCTTGAGCAGCTTGAACAAATCATCGTGTTTGTAGATTTCTCAGTTGCAGATTTACAACTTGGATAGTGATCTTAAGGTTGTCAAGGCTAAGATACCGTAGTGGATCGTCAAAATTTAGGCACTCGGGCCACATAAACTTCCAAAAATTAATTCCCAGCCTGTACAAGACTTCAAGAACAAACTAAATCTGCCAACACCGCCCGGAAAAGTTTACTGAGGTTGCGGCAGGATTCTCAATTCATTAAGTATCTATTAGGGATATAAAAAAGCGAAATGTCCGCCTTCCCACCCCACCGCACTATCCCATCCATCCCCGTTCCCCCTCAAATCGCTCTCAAATACCTTTCCAACTACCTCGTCGCCACCAAAGCCTCACCATACCTGCTCCCAAACGCAAGACTCGAGCCCTCTGGCCCCACAGCCGGTTCTAGTAGCTCCTCAGTCACAATACATAACCTGCAAAGAGTCGAGGCGGGGTTGAAAGGAGAATGGCTCGCGCCGACACTAGAATTGGGGGAGGATATACCTGTTGCGCAGGGCATGGATGATGGAACGAATAAGAAGTCAGGAGAGGAGGCGGAGGGCTGGATGGACTTGGAGGATTATCAGCGGGAGCAGAGTATTGAGGGGGGAGATTTGGGAGCTGCCGATGGGATGATCGCGACGGATGACTCGGATGATGAAGGGCCAACCAGAGGAGCTGTGGATGGGGATGAAGGGAAGGCAGAAGCGCCTGTGGTGAAGCATGTCAAGGCGAAGCATTCGAGTACCAGAGGTAATGTGTCAAAGTCGGGCGAGAAGGATAAGGAAGCTAGGAAAAGGGAGAAGAAGGCTAGGCTAAAGATTGAGAGGCAAAGGAAGGAGACCGCGAAGACGAATCCGGACAAATGAGCGGCTCTCGAATCACCCAACGAAGATCAGACGACCAAATACTGTACATGTTACACAATGTTCATAATCTACAACTCCCTTCCGGAAGCTTGAGTAGCAACCTTCTCGTCCTTCAAATCCGTTACGTTTTCTACCTCCGACACCTTCGCATCTCCATACCAGCCCAAGGCTCCAAGTCTCTCGGACAGAATTGGGTGAGAGAAGTGGTAGCTGGCATACATCCAATCAGCATCCATAGTGCTCAAGTTCTGGATCTGGAGCTTGATCAAAGAGCGGGCCAGCTCTGTCTTGTATCCTAATCCGTTCGCGAACTCGTCGGCTTGGAATTCGTATCGGCGGCTGAGGATGTTCATCATAAGCTTAATGACTGTGTCCATGGGCGCAAGAGCATCCGAAAAAAGAATAAACCCAATTATGATGGGGAACTCTTTGTGGAAGCCGAAGGATTCGTAAAGGGATCTGTTGTTGATGAATACAGAGAAGAGAGAGAAGATATAGAAGAAGTGTGCCTAGAGATAACGTCAATCAAAATTATCCGCCAATTATGCATTTTCTCTTACCTGTGAAATACCGAACAGTCTAGTTGTGTGACCTAAGCTCCAGTGACCAAGCTCATGAGCAAGAACTGCCACAACCTCTTGCGTCTCGCTCTTCTCAATTAGAGTATCGTAAATGACAATGTGCTTCTTCCATGGCATACCAAAGAAATAGGCGTTAGAGTGAGCGCTTCTCTTGCTGCCATCAATGACATATAGCTCGTGAAGAGGGAACTTCAATCGTTGAGCAAGACCCTCAACACCAGTTTTCAAGTCTCCAGGTTCGAGCGGGGAAAGCTTGTTGAACAGAGGAAGAATCGTAATCGGGTAGATAGTAATCATGAAGACCTGGAGACCAGCACCGAACAACCAAAGGTAGTAGAAGAACTGATTTCCAGTCTTCTGCACAATAGCCAAGAAACCAGCAAGAATCGGAGGAGCCAAAATAAATCCTAGCATTTGCCCCTTCAGCATATCCGTGATAAATAGCTTAGGAGTTTGCTTGTTAAATCCGAATTTCTCTTCTAGAATAAATGTATGGTAGATAGATGTTGGCAGGGAGAGGACCTGTTGTATAACCATGAATGTAAGAACAAAGACAATCGAATGAGTGATTTCGCCTGAGAATCGAGCGGGGGCCCAACGGAGGAGCCATGAGCCAGTCAGAGCCCAGAGCTTGGGTAGAACGTCGTAGTATATGAATGCCGTGTTTTGAATTTGACCGTAAAGACCAGAAACAAGACCAAACTTTGCCTTTGCGCGACCATAAGCCTACTGTGTGTTAGTGTTTTCCTGCTGTCTAAGAAGCTTTGCATACCTGACTCTTATCGAATACATCCTGAGAGACCTCTTTCTGGAGAACCTTCGGTGGCTTTGTCTGCTTTAGGACTTGATATTGGCGTAAAGAAAGGAATCCTTCGAACATAAACTGTGCGAGGGAGAAACCGACAATAAGCTTCTTCCACGGGAAGAGGGGTCGGTCCAAGAAACGGGCAAGGCGCTGTAACATATTAGCTTTTTCTCAGATGTGGCACGGAGTTCCTTACCTGAAGGATATCCATCTTGCAGAGTCCAAAGGAATGAATAGATTGCTCGTCGTTTATTTGTGGATGTAAAAGGCTGAGGAGGGAGAAGAGAGACACATAGCTGGCAATACTTTAGGTCTGTAGCTCCACCGCCTTATTAATAAGCACTCGCTAAACTCCCCTTTTTGACTTCACTTCGATACCTGTCGACCTGAGGAGAGCGAGTCGATTTTGGCAAGCCAATTGAAGAACCCAAATTCAAAGGTTCTTGGATTGCAAATACCTTTTCATCATGATATCAAGCAAGTTAATTAACAAGTCGAAAATGTGCAGTCATTTTCCTCAATTCATATCTAAATAACAACCCTAGCGATTTTATGCAGCCACAATCATCTACGTACTTACGACGGTCCATTGTTGCTTGTTGAACACTAGTTTTAGCTCTCATCGTTGTTAGAGCAATACCGTTACCAGGAGCGAGCATTGGCTGTTGGTGACTTGCGATGGTCCCAGGGTATGCTAAGGTCTTATAACTTAACATAGATGCTAATGGTTGTTGTGGAGTGAATCCATAGATCGGCTTTACTGTGGTACAGTAGGAAGATGGTGTGAAGGAAGGGGCTAGCTCGCGAGGCTCCTTTCGCAAAGGTAGAGAGACCTGAGCCACTCTGTCCAATGCCCTGAGAATCAGGTCACTTATCCAGGCAAATTACTACTAGAGACGAAAAGACCAAAACGAGGAGGGAACATTGTCTATTCCAGAGAGTATTCCAGTTGGGTCTAACAAGAAATGTTGTTGGGAGGTTGAAGCTTTCTCGTGACAGCTCTGGTGTATGGGAGCAAGTGTATAAGTTTACAGAAACCATTTGGGCTGCAGAGGGCAAGCTTTTTAAGATGAATGATAATGGCAGTGCATATTAAGAAGCCATCCGGGCTGGCGAATTTCTAGGTAATGCTAAGGTGGCAATGGAAAGTAAGAACCAAGCAAGCGTTTGCAGGAGAAGGAGAGCCGCTGGCCGCCTCACTAACTCTAGGGCCTAAGTCAACTGAGCCTGTAAAGAGCAGAATTTAGGGGGTATTTACATCTAGCATACATACTGTAAATATTTACTACATAGCGAGCATCCAGTATAGTAGTAGGGGTGGTCCTAGCCCTGTAGAGATCTCACTCCTCATTTCTCGACAGGCAATGGCGGGAAAAGCCCTTCCCATAAGTTCTTTCCCACAGGGATCTTGGGTATGCCATAACTGTCGTCACAGCCAAGTTCCGCGTGAGCAAAAGTTCGGCGGTCCTCACTGACACCTATAGTATCAAGCAACTGCGCCGCCTTGTCGGGCATATATGGCTGGAGCAGAATTCCAACAATTCGGGCAGCTTCAGCGGCGAGGAATATCGTAATTTTCGTGCGCTCCATTAGGATAGCTATATGGCCCACTGGCGGGGAGTCCAGGGCTTCCAGTTTGGTGATCAATTTCCCATCAATCCAAGGCTCTCTGAATTGGAGATATTTGTTGGTCTAAGACTGGATTAGCAAAGATTAGCTTAGAGGCTGGGACACCGTACATCAGAAATGAGATCGACGATATGCGTCAAGGCGGCCCTTGAGTTGAGTTCCGACATCTTTGTGTCAACTAGACGAGAAAGCTTTGACAAATGGGCCGTCTGAGATAAATCTGCTTGGTCCATTCCCGCAGTTCGTCCACTCCCGTGATGGGCAGCGACCGCATCTGTCACACTCCAGATCTTCGGCCGGAAGATTCTACTAACGAGATTCCCAAGACCTCCTTGAAGTTTGTTCATGTACCTGTTGACAATCAAATCATTCCCATAATCGGAGTCATCAGAAATGCCTCCATCGAATGCGAGATAAAATCGCATGACATCCACCCCAAAGCGGTCTATAGCGAAGAATGGGTTGACAACATTCCCAGTTGATTTTGCCATTTTCTGGTGCCCAAGTGTCCAATGGGCATGGGTTAGGATCTGCTTGGGTGGTTCAATGTTGAGAGCCATCAGAAACGCCGGCCAGTATATGCAATGGAAGCGGACGATATCTTTCCCGATGACTTGAACATCAGCTGGCCAACCTAGCGCTTTCTCTTGTCCTGGAGCCCACGGGTACCCCGCCTTCGTAATGTAGTTCACGAGAGCGTCAAGCCACACATATATCGTCTGACTCTCATCATCCGGGACTCGGATTCCCCAACTCAACCTCTCAACCGGCCTCGATATGGAGAGGTCCGACAGACCTTCAGCTACAGCTTGAACCACCGCCTTCATTCGGGAGGATGGTACTATGAAGTCGGGATTACTTTCGTAAAATTCAAGCAATCTGTCTTTGAAAGCCGAGAGCCTAAAGTGGTAATTGGTCTCGGAAGACCACTCTACCTCCTTCTTAGTCTCTTTTGAAGCCATGAATGTCCTGCCAGTAAACGGATCCAGTCTCTTCTCAATTTGTGACTCCGGATAGTAGGTTTCATCACTAACACAGTACCAGCCCTCGTGTTTGGACTCGTATACGTATTCCCTTTCCTTTAACATGTGCCAGAAGTACTGAACAGCTTCCTTGTGGTCCTCATCTGTGGTCCTAACAAAATAGTCATTCGAAATGTTCGCCCGCTTCGCAAGGGACTTAAAAGTTTCTGAAGTCAAGTCGCAGAACTCTTTTGGTGGTGTATCAGCCTTTAGGGCTGCCTGCTGTACTTTCATACCATGCTCATCGGTCCCAGTACATAATAAGGCCTTATTCCCCTTCAGAACCTGCCATCGTTTAAGGATGTCTGCGAGGACCATGGTGTAGAGATGACCGACATGGGGAGCTTTTAATTGAAGGCTTAGCAAGATAATCAAAGATAAAGCGAGGATCTTACCGGCATTTACATAGAAGATAGGCGTTGTGATATAAAATGGCTTCTCCAGATGCCGTCTGGTGGTCGAGAACTTCACGCGAGGAGTGCTCCGCATCCTGCAAGCATTGCATAACCATTCAGTTCCCCATCCCGACTTAGCCCTGGGCCTCAATTGGCCTCTGACCGCCGAAAGTTGTGTACGGGCAATCATCGAGAGGTGGTGGAGAGAGATGAAATAGCTTGACTTGTTGACAATGAATTCCTGCGGCGCAACTTCGGCAAACCCCACGCCGAGTCCAAAGCTCCAACCAAAATGACCTCAATGAAAGCGCGAGGCTGCGACTTGTTCACCACCTGGACATTACTCCTTCCATTCCTTTATCAAGATATGGAATATCACCAGTCCTGCTGCCGCCTTGAACACAACAGATAGAATATCCAACAATGGCTACTATCTCGGAGGATACAGAAGTCAAAGTAGCTTCGGAAGGTAAATTCGAAATATTAATAGAAGAACGCTTCATTAACAAAAAATAGCTGCCGAGAAATTTGTCACTGCATTTTATGATGCCCTGAACGGCCAGAAGAACAACATCATCTCATTTTACATCAAGCCAACGCCTACTTCCCCTCTGACGGCAGATATCACACTTAATGGCAACCATATCACCGACCCAATAGAAGCACAAGAGATCTACCAGAAGCCAATATCAAAAGCCCATTTCGACGTACAGACCTATGACTGCCATGTCATAAACCGAAACTACAATGTTGGGGCTCCAGATGAAGGGTTGGGTCCGGATAAGGATGGGAAGAAAATGAGCTTCATGCTCATGGTTTCGGGAAACGTGAAGTATCTCAATGAAGAGGGAGAGGGCGAGGCTCAGGTCTTCATGGAGAACTTTGTGTTGGTACCGAATTGGGATGCTCGTGGTCCTAAGGCAGCGAAAGGACAAAAGGGATGGCTAATTCAGAGTCAGAACTTCAGGGTGGTGTAATTGAGCGAGCAAACTGTAATCTTGGTCTTTAGGTGCATCATCTTCTTCATCGTTGAGTCTTCCTTATAAAGGGTCTCGGGGCCATGAAAAACATTCTCAAACAATCAAGTTGATCAAGCCCAAATCCAAGTTCAAGTCTACCCTGCCGCCGCCCCCTGACTACCTACGCAGGGACAGAATCGCTTGCAACTGTGGAACTGGACGTTGCTTCCTTTCATCAACAGCACAACTTCAAATTCACTCTCAAGTCATACCTCTTTCTTGGTTGCCTTGATTTATTTCCTACTCGCCTATCCCATTCTAACCTATTAACATATCGACATTGGCAAGCTTTGAATTTTATCCAACCTCCATCAACTTCCATCAACCTATCATCAGCCTCCCTCCCCAATACCAACATCATTGCAGAACTTGCATTAATTCTTTGGTTCAATAATTAGTTTTGCATTTCAAGTTGCCTTGCATTTCAAGTTCTCTTGAATCTAAGGTGGCTTTAGTATCCCTTGAACAACTCACCTTAGAATCCGGAATTGATGGTATCTGCTGGTATCAACTTCCCTCCTAGGCCCTATCAGTTTTTCCGTCCCTAACCTCCTTGGCCTAGATACCTTTCGATTCGCACCCCAACAGTGGAGCCAGTCAAGCTCATCCTGGCTACTATCATTACCTTACACCGGCCTCACTAAAAACAAGCAGCTAGGTCATACAATATGAAGTCAGCAGAGGGCATTCTCAATGCCGATGGCGAGCCCGCTGGTACTGCAACAATTACATTAAGGGGTGGAGATGTCACATTATTAGAGTATGGCTTCAAGACTGAAGGCTCCAAGTCAGAGTGCTATATTCTCACAGCACCATCTGATATCATCACCGTCGACATCGAGGCTGGTCCTAATACCGCAGACTGCTTCGATCTTGAAGTTGATGGTATACTCCGTGCATCCCAGTCAAACTCTCGACCTACCAGGAGATTTCATGCAACAATCGACAAAGTTTGCTACAGAGGAAAAGTTGGCCTGAAGAGAGGAGGGCAGAAGTATTGTCAAATGCAGGTGAAAGCTCGCAACGACAAATATGGTAAGTGCAATACTACGTCATATTTCTACAATTTAACTTTCCTTCAGATGTTCCACTCAAGGACAACGAGTCTCAATCGTCTGTTAGTAGCTTGGTTCTCAAGACCTGGAAAAAGAACACTAGCCCACAAGCTCCGAACGTTAACAAGAATAATCCAACCTTCGAAGAGTACGCTGACTGGTATGATCAAAATGCCAAAATTCATCCGGGTGGCCCTCCACTTCCTTTTGAAATTAAGTAAGCCACCCTCTTCGAACCCTTTTCTGTGTTTGTTCTAATGTATGCATAGTTTCATAAACCCTAGAGCTCTGTCCAAAGGAAGGGCTCCAGCAAGAGCCCCTCACGAGCGCATTGAAGATACTCTCAAGCGTGAACCGAACGAATACAGCTTGTTTGCCGTATTCGTCTTCCACTTACGCTCTACTGAAATACTCACAGCTCTTGGATTTGAGAATGTTCCAATCCACGTCCCTACACTTCCTGCACCGAAGCCAAGCAAAGTGAAGAAGACGAAGCCTGAATCGCTTACTAATCCAGGATTGTCTCGAGCCCCAAGCCAAGATGGCGATGGGGATGAGGATGGGGATGAGGATGGGGACGATCTTAGGGAGCAGCGTGGTCTCAAAGTCAGATCAAAAACGCTGGGTGCGAAAGACCGATTAAACCTCAAGTCCAACCCAATCTTGAAGGACTACCCCGACCAGCCGAAGTCTAAAATCAGCGCCAAAGTAAGACCAAAGCCTGACCAAACACCAGAGAAACTCAGGGAACCTGTCAGTGAGAAGTCACAGGATGCCGCCGCGGCAACTTCCAAGAGCCAGAAAGAGACCGGTACTACCAGTAAAGAAGACGCTGGTATCGATGGGCAAGGCACTTCCGCTACGCAAGAGACTGCCATTCAGCCAGCTGCCTCTCCGAGTTTCAAGGACAAGTCTCAAGGGCTAGTAACTTCGCAGGTCGATTCTAAGACGCTTGACGCTCCTGCGGGCAATGAGATCATAAAGACGAGCACTTCGAGCCAACTCGCTACTTCGGATGTCAGCAAAGGGGAACCACTAACCCGCGAACCATCTGTGGTTACTTTTGGGGATCCAACTTCTACTCCTAAAGATGAAGCCACTGTCATGTCCGATCCACCAGCTCCAACCCTAATGGCCATCCCCGCTGCGAAAGATCAAGTTTCAACTTCGGAAGATACGATCCTGGTTGACATGCCAACCCCCATAATTGATGTATCTGGCATCAGCATCAAATTAGAGATAACAAAGCCCGCCAAGATTCTGCCTCCAAAGAAGCCTAGGGTTTTGAAGGGTATCCCAGCTGCTCCTGCTGCTAAACTTCCTAAACACAGAGCGGCTACTGAAGATCCTACTGAAGACGCTACTGAAGACCATGACTCTGTCTGTCCGACAAAGCCGGCTATAGCACCATCGATGACAGCCATTGAAACAAGCAAACAAACTCAACGCGCCAGAGCAGCTTCAGTTGTATCTTCTAAAGAGTCTATCAAAGCACTTTCTACTGTCGCTGCACCGAAACTAGTTTCTACCCCATTGACGAGGGCCACTGAGCCAACTAAGAAGCCACAGCAGCGTCCCAGAGCATCATCAATTGCCCCGATTGAATACTCAACTGATGAATACGCATCTATGGCTGTAATGAAGACAAACACGCCCCAAAAGACTACCGACAAGCCTACTTGGAAACGTAAGGCCCTCTCGGACAACGTTATTCAAGTTAGAGAACATAAGAAGCCCTTAAGACGTGCATCTAGCACTACTGGTGTCTCATGGGCCGCGTCGACACCCCCAGCTTCTGCTGAAAAGTCACCTGGAACTCCCCCCGTTTTTGGTAGCTTGATCAATAAACTAAAAGAACGGGTTTCGGAGTATCAACAGAAGATACCAGATGTGATGGAGAGAGCTGTGTTCAAGAAGTCTCAGAACTGTTCTTCGGCCAAACAATGGGATTTTGTCAATGACAAGGCGCGCAGATTCTCTCCTGCCCCTGGCTCATCCTTTTTCTCGGAGGCTTCTTACGCCGATACCGAAATTGCCGACTTCGCAGATATCCAAGAGAGTGTCAAGAAGAGCCGAAGAGTCATCAATGACTTACAGGATGAGAATGTCATGCACAGCATCGAGAGTCCTATTCTTGGTCGCAGTATGGTATCTACAAAACCCTCAACGAATCGAGTCACAGGTCAAGACAGTTTCAGTGTTCCAAGCCCCAAGTCATTCTCAAACAAGAGTCAAGTTCCGTCCTCCTTCAGCCAATCACATTCAGCCCAACCACTTAGCAGAGAACAGTGTCGCAAGCTAACATCCTCGGATATTAAGTCTACTTCTTCGGAAGAGGAGAGTGATAAAGACGACGAACAATTTGATTTGGAGGGCTCACTACCACCCAGAACTCGTGGCCGTCCTTCAAACAAGAGACTTGCTCAAGAGGCTGCGGTTGGTTACGAGATTCAACCTCCGATGGCAATCTATAACAAGCGCAAGATACGTGCACTAGAGTCCGAGGCTCGTGGTAGCATGTCTTCTGCTGACCCGTCTTCTCATGCGCGCCCAAATAAGAGGGCCAGAGTCGAGAACTCCGAGTCTGCGAAGGTCACGGCCGTGGCTCAAGGTCGTATTGCGGCTGCGGAGAAGAAGAAAAAAGAGTTGCTTGTGCAATTCGAGGCGGCTTCCATTGTTCAGGAGGAGAGACGGCAGGTTAGTATGAAAGCGAAGAGACTTCAGAGTCGGCTGCTAATTTAACATCTCCTGTATAGGCTAGGAAGTTGCTTCAAAAGGCAGATGACATGGAGCGTGAGAATGCTAAATTACAAGTAAGTCCTCCCATTTACCCAATCAAGCATACGCAGGTTAACAAGACGTAGGCTCAGGTTGATGAAATGTTGGGAAACGCTTGACACCCCTCGGCGATCTCAGATAGGTACTCAGCCCATCTTAATGGTCTCGAGTAAGCCTCTCTGCATGCTTGAGTTCACAGATCTTGGAATTTCGCGTTTGCCTGGTTTTTCTCATAATCTGAAATTCTCCCCTTCTCTTAATATCTATGCCCAGCATAGTTTCTTCAACTTTCTTAAACATGCCCGCAATCTCACACACTTTTCGCCTTCCACCTTTCACATTGCATCATCAACACATACGCCGGATGGCGTCTGAATAACACTCGCAATCCAAATTCTTTCATTTTCCAAAACGGGGCTGTACATAGACATCGGCAACATCCAAGGATATCCGAATTTAACAAGCGGACAGGAGGGGTCAACACAGGGAAAATCCAATACTTAATAGACCGGTAGTACAATAAAATTCATTTCTGCATATTCGATTCCTAATTTCCGTTGAACTCTACGCAACTGATCATCTTGACACCATCCAAGGCAGTTGATGATCACAACCATCTGCTACGCGATGAATGGCCAACCTCGCGGTAGGCAGGATCTCGCCATCTAGCCCCTTGGTGTTCGAAGGTTCGCTTTCACTCTCTCTAGTAGCTCCTCTCGGGTGTCGCTAGAGTTCGGGTGCAGGTTCCTCTATAATATTAGGTCAGTATCAAGTAGATTGCTCATTATGAATGTAGATAGCCGAGCATTTCTTGGAAGGGAGTCTTTGAAATGTGGCGAGTTGAGAAAATCGAAAGCAGCACGAGGATTGAAATTTTGATAAGTTCCAGAGCTTCCGAAGAAGTACATGGCGAACGAACACAGTGTGAAGGTTGTGAACTTACAGCAGCAAGCCATCTCCGCATCTCCTCTCTAGTCCAATGCTCTGGGTCTAGTCGTGTTTTGTTAGCAAGGAGTACCTCAATTGAGAGTGAACCATTTACCACCAGTCGGATCTCGCTCCTTGGGAAACATATCTTGTCCCCAGATCGACCATGCCGTAGCAGCAGCTACGATACCAGTGAAAGCTTTAGGAGTGAGTTAGTATCAAGTCTGCTGATGTCTTCAATAGCTCGGACTCATACCAAGAAATGTGTTCTGGTCCGGTTAGCCAATGTGGAAAATTCAATATAGATTACTTACTTTCGAATGTAATGCCTTGTCTAAAGGAGTCGGCATCTTGGAAGCTTTCTGAAGCTTTGACGATGCTTGAGAGGGGTCAGGGAGCGTGGCGTTGCTGGTAGTCATTTAGGATTGCTATCGGGAGCAGTTCTAGGAATGAGAAAAAAGCTAACCAGAGTACGTACCTGAAAATTCAAGGCAGCAGAAACTCAGACTTTAAATATCCCCAAATTTTAAAAGACCAGATTGAACCTTTTCATTCAAGTTGATGCCTCAAAGGACCGCGTCAGCCACATGCAAGTCGACTTGGACCATGCGCCACACCACACCCTGCCTGCCCATGATCGGCCCAAGCGACTCCCCTCCGCACAACCGAACATTTCTCAATCTCTTTATTCTAACAAAACGTTCAATTCCCAAGAAAGCAACGTAAAATCCGCCAAAATGCCTCGCGAAATTTCCGATATCAAGAACGTGAGTCGCCGTTCTGGGAATCCGTTTCTGCGGGACAAATTCTGCAATTGGGGGATATATGCTGATTTGAGGATAGTTCATTGAGATTTGCAGACGCAAGGATGCTTCATGTATGTTTTTACCTTTCGCAAAATATGTTCAGGATTATGGGAAGAGGGGATGCGAAGATAGGCACTTGGAAGAGCACTGAGAAGGCGAATGAGGAGTATATCAACGGAGGACGAAGACTGATGGGAACCAGCTGCACGCATCAAGCGCAACAAGAAGTCATCGCAAACTAAGTTTAAGGTCCGCTGCCAACGTCACCTGTACACGCTCGTCTTGAAGGACTCGGAGAAGGTTGAGAAATTGAAGCAATCCCTGCCACCGAGTACGTTTTCCTTTGCAATGTTTACGCCTACACCCCTTTCCTTGAACAGTCTTTCAACCCAGAAACGGGACTGCCTAGCAGCGGGCGCAAGCCAGGATTGGAATTTTTATTGACTTTTGGAATCAGGCTTGGTCATCGCCGATACCCCCAAGAAGAACGCCAAGGGCAAGCGAACAGCATCATAGAGGAAGATGGGCGAGGCTTTGCTTGGGGATGATGTGCGGAGGGTCAGCAGTATGAACAATGCGTTTTTTGCGCAATAGGCGTCTGGCATACTACGGTTGTGGCATATGAAAATTGCTGCGCTGTAAGGAAATAGCGGAACGAATGAAGACCATCCAAACATTTACGAGATTCAAAGAGTTCTTGTGCTTTAGTTCATCTTCCGAGGAGGTTTGCTTATGTTGGTCTCTCTACTTGGGAGCACTGCTATCCAAAGTACTTCCAATTCGGTTGCACTTGATTATCTGGGAGGTTCTGGCTATGCAAGCTCTATGCTTGGTTTTCTATTTGTTAAGAATTTTCACGTTCTTTGGATACTGATAGCAATATGGGCGCAAGTTTTCTTATGTGTGTCTAGTTACAATGAACTTTCGCGTGGCTTCCTTTTTTTTTCTTCTTCAACTCTTCGCATCTACGGTCTAATTTTTTCTCCTAGCCACGACAGAAACGATCCCCGAGTAGCGATCCCGATGCTCCTTGAAAGCACAGGTATGCCCAGTACTTTCCCACGTGGTGCTCTCCTCAGTAGCCTAGTATAGCAAACTCAGCAAACAGAAGTCTCGACAACGCTTATGAGATCGTAGGTTTCATTCCAGCCTGGTGCTAGTTTGGGAAGCGTGGGTTATTCCACCATTCCAATAATCCACAACTACGTTCTGTTCATCCTTTTTGGCCATCGAGTTGGCCCGGGGTACTCGAAGGCGGATGGTTGTGTACTACTGATACATGGATTGAGAAGTACATAGATGTTCCGAGCGTGCCATGTGGTTGAAACAACGAGAATACCCACTACCTCACTACAACCCCAATGATTTGTAAACCATATTGGCAATGGAAGTGAACCTGAAAGAATAACTCGTGTGCTCTTTTCTTACGAGTCAGGGATTTGGCCAGGTTGTAACCTTCGAAAGGCCATAACGAAGTAAGGTAAGCATTAACGACCATCAACAGTGAATACAGTACCGTGAGCCTTCCAGGTTACTGGATATATAAGCCCCGCCTTACACAGTGCCAAAGTTTACCCTCGTTACAAAGGACTCACGACTCCAACTTGCTCAGCCACAAGACTTTGAGAGTTTCCTCGCCAACAACTCGTCAAGCCGTCACGATCACCAAAATTCAAAATGCGGCCGGTCCTCAGGGGTAATCCCAGTCAGCATTTATCGCTGCGAAGGTAAGATCTTACGATCCAATCAAACCATACCAAGTACTGTACAGATGTAACGAGTACTGTAACTTGAATTCGCTCTTTGGCTCCTGAGTCCTTACTTCGTTACGAGTTACTTTATCACGAAGTTGCGAAAGTTACTTCCTTATTCGTTAGGCTGCAAGGCAGGTCTTGGACATTCTTACGAAGTTAATCTCAAGTTCTCAAATTCTCAAGTTCCTCAATCCCCAACATCTTTCTCCTTATCATCACCCCTCCCTTGTTCCCTCGTTCTTAAACCCGTCCCTCGGTATTCGCATGAATATCCTTCTTGTGCAATGACAAGTACGCAGACCAGACGGTCATTCACCGGCAAACCTCTAAAAACAAACACTCACTCGAGATCAAGCTCCAGCACCATCTCTCTCCCCGTAGAGACGCCTTCCGACACCAGCCCCTCTCCTTCACCATCCTCAGATATGCCCCCGCGCCCAAACGGAAATATAACAGTGAATGGTCTTGCCAAGGAAATGGCACATACAGAGATCAATGGCTCCAAAAAGAGCCGGAACCGCATACAAATGGATCGGAAACAGTCAACACCCATGATGCCCAATTTCATGGTCTCAGCACCCGGCAAAGTCATTGTTTTTGGGGAGCATGCAGTGGTCCATGGCAAGGTGCGTCAGAGGAAATACATTGCTTAGATTCTGCTAACAATGGCTTATAGGCGGCTATTGCAGCAGCTATCTCTCTTCGATCCTATCTTCTGGTCTCGTCCCTATCGAAAACAAAACGAACGATTTCACTCCGATTCCCCGATATCAATCTCGACCACACGTGGAACATCGATGATCTACCATGGAGCACATTCTCCCAGCCAGGAAAAAAGAAGTATTATTATGATCTGGTCAACGAGCTCGACTCAGACTTGGTAGCGGCCATGAAACCCCATCTAGCGGACGTTTCTGTCGATGCGCCTGAAGACATTCGCAAAATCCACCAAAATTCCGCTTCATGCTTCTTATACTTATTCTTATCTCTTGGGTCGCAGTCGTTCCCGGGTTGTATCTATACACTTCGTTCTACAATACCGATTGGCGCAGGGCTTGGCAGTAGTGCCTCTATCTCTGTCTGTCTGGCTGCAGCGCTTTTACTACAAATTCGCACTCTTTCAGGACCTCACCCGGATCAACCTGCCGACGAAGCTCGCCTCCAGATTGAGCGAATAAATAGATGGGCTTTTGTGGGAGAGATGTGCATACATGGTAACCCTTCTGGGGTTGATAATACGGTGGCTAGTCAAGGAAAGGGTGTTGTTTTCCAGAGAACGGATTATGCAAGACCTCCCAATGTTAAGCCATTATGGAACTTCCCCGAACTTCCACTCTTGTTAGTGGATACTAGGCAACCAAAATCGACGGCTGTGGAGGTGGCCAAAGTGGGTGCTTTGAGGAAAGCGCATCCCCAAATCACTGAATCCATATTGAATGCGATAGACAAGGTCTCAGAAGGTGCAGCGCAATTAATTGGGCATGAAGACTTTGATAGTGAGGAGTTATCGAGTCTAGAAGAGTTGGGAAAACTAATGACGATCAATCACGGGCTTCTGGTTGCTTTGGGAGTTTCTCATCCGAGATTGGAACGCATACGGGAGCTTGTCGATCACGAGGGTATTGGATGGACAAAACTCACTGGAGCTGGAGGGGGTGGCTGTGCAATTACTCTTCTCAAACCCGATGTTTCCCAGGAGAGATTGAGGCGCTTGGAAGCTACTCTGGACGAAGAAGGATATATGAAATTCGAGACAACCCTGGGATGTGACGGGGTCGGTGTGCTCTGGCCAGCGGTGTTAAAAAATGGGAGAGAGGATGATCTAGGCGGAGAGGAAATCGATCAGGATAAATTCCTTAATGCAGATGGTATCGAAGGTGTCGAACATCTCGTTGGAGTGCATGGGCAGAGTGGTGACAGAGAAGCTTGGAAATTTTGGAGAGTGGAGGACTGACCTTGTACTGTAGTGTACTCAGAAGTAATTCACTGGCAGCAGAAATTCAATTAATAATAGACCTCTCTTCAAACAAAGTATAAACTAATCCCTCTGTCCAATTATGAATCCTGGAAATCACCAAAGGGCATAGTCTTTGAAAGTTGCTTACTATTGTCCTCCTGATCTACTGCCAAAATTACCACATGCGAGGCTGACAACCCACATTCCTCATCGCCAAAGCCAGAGCCTTTCTTTTTCCCTCAACCCCACCATACCAGATGGCGCCCAAGCCTCCGAAAGCTTCAAAGCAACAACCGAAAGCCAAAGAGTCCGCAGCAGAAGTCAAAGAATGTAAATAGCCCCCTTACCCCTTCGTTTCCCGATGACAAAAAAGCTAACAAGCCCCCGCAGACCCCACCATCCAAGCTAAGCTGGACGACCAATACTCCTCCTCTCGACCTTACCTCTCGCTCGCTGCTACCAAGAGCATTTCTGCCCTCTCTCCGCTCGAGAAATCTGCCTTTGCTCTATCCAGATTCTTGGAGACTGGGGTGTGGAAAACGTGGCCTGGGCCTGAAAGGGCTGAGTTTTGGAAGCAGGTCGAGGGGAATAAAGTTCCGATTCCGCTTCCTAAGCCTAGGGATTTGGGCAGAGATAGGAACGGCAGGAAAGTGGGGAGTTTTACGCTTGAGGAGTACAAAGTTTACGAGGGGAGGAAAAGGGAGTTGAGGGGGTTGGAGGATAGGAGTAGGGATTTTGAGGAGAAGCGCGCGAAGGGCGGTTTTGGAGGAGGGGTTACAGAGGCGGAGATTGAGGAAGAAAGGAATAGGAGAAAGTTGAGGGGGAATTTAAGCGGGAAGAAAATGAGGAGATACGAGAGTGATCCCGTTTGGGATGATGTGGTGCCCGTGGAGCAGGATGATGGCGAGGGGGCGTTGGCGCAGATTGCGTATAGTGAGAGTTATGCCGAGGGTTAGTTTCTCGTCTTCTTTTCTTCCATTCCCTCTCTTTATATTTCTTTCAACTTGGATCAAGAGCTGGGTTTTTGTTGGGTTTTGCCTAATACTATTTCAATAGCGATGTCATACCTCCGCGCCATCATGGCCTCTAAAGAATATTCTCCCCGAGTTCTCGACCTCACCTCCCACATAATCTCCATGAACGCGGCACACTACACAGTCTGGCTCTACCGGGCCCAAACCCTCGCCTCGCTTTCTGCTCCTATCGCCAAGGAAATCGAATGGGTGAACGAAATCGCTTTCGACAACCAAAAAAACTACCAGATCTGGCATCACCGCCAACTCCTAATCGATCACTTCTACGCAGAGATTGAGAATGATGAAGGGAAGAAAGCAGAGTTAGCGAGAAGTGAGTGTGAGTTCATGGACGAGATGTTCGCCGAAGACGGCAAAAACTATCACGTTTGGTCTTACCGCCAATACCTCGTCCGGAAACTAAGCCTTTGGGGCACAAACGAACTTCAGAGTTTAGAGCGGTTGTTAAGAGAAGATGTCCGGAATAACTCAGCCTGGTCCCACCGCTTCTTCGTCGTCTTCTCCAACCCCTCTCTATCCACCCCCGGTTCTCGAGCCACAGAACCTGATCCCAAAATCCCAGCCTCAATTATCGACCGCGAGCTAAACTTTGCGAAAGCCGCGACTTTTGAAGCACCGCAAAACCAGAGTCCGTGGAATTACCTTAGGGGCGTGTTGCGTAAAGGAGGGCGGAAGTTAAGCGAGGAAGAAAGCTTTGCGTGTGAGTTTGTGAGGCTGCCGAAGAGTCTGGGGAGAGAAAGTGATGGGGAAGAGGAGGTGCGGAGTAGTCATGCGTTGGACTTTTTGGCGGATGCTTGGGCGGAAAGTGGAGAGACGGGGAAAGCGGAGTGGGCGTTGAGGATGCTGGGGGAGAGGTATGATAGGGTTCGTGCGAATTATTGGAGTTGGAAGAGAGGTGAGATGGTGGGTGAGGGGGTGGAGAAGGGGAAGGTAGTTGAGGTCGAGTGAGGGTAGGAGGATGGACGAGGTCTGAAGAAATTTGATACTACTATTGATGCCTTTTTTGGGAGGGCATGCGTTGAGTTGGGCATTTTCGTAGCATGGTCTGGGATTCTCTGAATGATTGAGTAGCTGATTGCATTTGCTATGGGCGGGGTAACCCGGGCGATGAGAGTGATTAGATTGATTTGAAAAATGAAAATATCCGGAGTTTCACGTCTCGTCTGAAAGCTACAAGTATTAAGGCCCCGTAAACTGAGCCCTCCTATGGCTTCAGTGGCGAGTGAGCATTCTTCGATATTTATAAAATTCGATATTATTGTTATAGTTCTATCAATGTCGCCAATTTATTTCTGCCTTGTGTATATCCGTTGTCAAATAATGGTCTGTCATATCCTCGGCTCTCTTAAACTTCATCAAACTTCCCCTTTGCGAGGGGATAATGACCCAATGTAATAAAACGCAAAAGGTGTAAAGATCAAAGTAAGCCTTATTGCTAGCAGGTTACTCACTTCACAGGTTGTTAGTTGCCAGGAAATCAGTAATGATTCTGAAACCACCTGTAGCGTTGAGAGCAGAATTCAAAATATGCCCAGTACCAGGCTGTATGACTGCCTCAAACCCAACAGAGTTGGGAAATGCATCTGCTACGCCTGGCAACAAAATACCGTCGCAGTAACCTCCACACATGATATAGTCGAACTCTCCGCTGTTTCTGACTTTTAGCATTTGCTCTTAACTTTGAGTTTTAAGAGATGAGAGGGGGAATAACAAGAGAGGAACTTGCACAAGGAACAGCACAGGAGCTGTGACTTCAGGGGCATAGAACTCTAGTCCCTCGATAGAGAAGAGCTCCAAAATGCCAACAGGCCATTTTTTACTATCCGCAAACACCACGGCGGCGGGGTCATAATATGGGATTTTGTAGAACCTGTCTCTCTTAGGTCAGCCCTCATCACGCTCTCACATCGCCTCAGAACATAACAGTTTGGTCGACCTACACCTCGATATAAGCATCAAGATTAACAGGCACAAAAGCCCCACTATCATAATTCGCCCACCTTGGCGAAAGCGTAGTAGCGATCTGTGGCTGCCAAGTAGCCATCGCGAGGCCGAAGGCGTTCGAGAGGCCGGAATTGAAGGACCAGCCTGTGAGGATTGTGGCGTCGGCGAGGTCAGGTGAGGAGGCGACGACAGCATTAGTAATTACAGAGCCGATTGAGTGGCCAAGCTAGGGATATTAGTTATGTATAAAGGGGTTTGAGAGGAAAAGCTGGGGGCACACGAGAACAATTTTCTGATCCGCGGTTGCGACTTCAGAGACTAGGGTGCTGGACTTGGCGAGGGCGACGATTTGTTCGAGGACGGCGACGTGGATTGGCATTTGGTTTAGGTAGCCGCTGAGTCTGGAGGGTTGTTAGGGATGGGAGTGATGGGAGTAAGAATAGGACAGGGTTTACATTGTGGACTTGCCTGCTCCGACTCGATCGTAGTAGAAGACGGAATAACCTTTGATGACGGCGTAGTCGACGAAACTGTAGTTTGTAGGCTGGTATTGGAAATCCCAGTAACTGTTCGAGATAAGTAATAGGGTTTGGAAATGATGGAGATATTGGAGGGTATGCGGTTCTTGAAGCATGAAAGTCGTTGCCATACTTACTATCTATCAAGACTTCCTCCATGAGTGGCAATGATCAAGGTCGTAGGTGTACCATAGGTGGGTTCGCAATAAGTTCCAGCGATGATGTAATTTGCCGTCTGGTTCTCCACACCTAATATTGGATTGAAAGTAGTCTGATAGTCTCGTCGATTGAAGTCAACAGACAGTGCAGCAACATCTAGGTTGGTTTCAAACTCCGGAAGACCCCAAATTAAGTTCTCTGAGGTTACCGTGATAGGAAGAGAAACGTTGTAACATCTCCTAATTGTGGTGGCAGGGATAGTATGAATCCCAGGTATTGCCAACGAGGTGTGGAGAAGAAGGAGCAATGGAAGGAGGCTGAACAGTAGCATTTTAAGAGGCCAGTTTTGCTGTCAAAAGTCAAAGCAAAAGAAGCTTACTTAAAGGGAATCTTGCTATGAGAAGAAATGGAACAAGAACGTTGTGGGGGAAAGTACGAGGTTTAATAGATAATCTGGCAAGAAGAGTACGAGATAGGTCCAGCAATATTGAACGAGTGCCAAAACGAGGCAGTGTCTTCAAATCGGCGCGATGAACCTGCCGTTGAAGCACGCCTCAAAGAAATGGGGAAATATAATGTGACGAGTTAACGAATAGCGAGTAAACTAGTTCACGTCCAACGTTTTCAGTCATCCATTTTTGCTGAGAAAAAGTCCAAGTCACAACTCCTTTCCTGTCGGACCCAAATCAAGCGAATGTCACCCAACATTGCTGACGCTGTTCAAATCAGGATGGTCGGTTCCTAACACAATCAGTTGCCGCAAATAGTGGTTCTCCAACAATTTCCAACAATCGACTCGTTCCTTCGAGGCCACTCGGGGCGGCTGATCCACCACTAGGTTGCACACCTGACTACCCTCCGGATCTTCAATATTCCCGAATGAGGTTGAAATGAGATTCGGATCCAGAGCAGAGCCTTAGATACAACACTAGCTCGGTGTACAAATACACTCATAGCTCAAAGGTATAGTCAACATGGATAAGAGGGCTGGGCCGGAAAGTACGGTATAGGAATTCAGACGAGATTTGGAATGTGAAATCAAAGGCAAGGCACAAAAGACACAGAATGTGAGACGGAAAGAGACGGGATTATAAACGGCCCCCCACTCAAACATTTCTTCAGCGCTTGCTGCCGCCGTGCCGCTGCCACCAACGCCCCGGGGAACATGGGTGTTTTGGAAATGATACTACTCAGCCTTAATGACTGGAAATATCTGTGGATTCTGCAACCTTCAAGAAAAACTCCAGGCTCCCATGATCAATCAGAGGTGCCGACATTCGTCATCCCCATACCGGTTACGAAAGCTGTTGCTTCAATGGCCATGTCATTCAAACTTTCGGGCGTTGAAGAATCACCATACACATCTCGTAGTATTCGGGTAATCCCACGTCGTAGTCACTCGAGGTCAGTACAACGTTATGGCATGAGGGAAAGATAAATGTAACGACTTACTGTACTTGAAGCGAGATGAGGGTTTGAGTTAAAGGGGGTCTTGGCGGGGCGGGACGGGGCGGGCGGGGCGGAATCCTGCCAATATTCCTTGCCAGTTGATACAGTATGCTACCATTTCAGGATTAGCTTTATCACCAAGCTTTATTCTAAATCTCAAGCTTCTCTTGGCATTTCACCAGTTTTTCGTGATCAATTCGTGTGCATAATGGCTTCTCATCAACGCCTCCGGTAGCCTCCACTATTACCCCCGCCATATTCAGATGTTTTCAAATTGGACGACACAGTTCCGCTTGAGTCGTTTCCTTAACGTTGACCATTTGCTTACCACCTCCGAGGTTTTCGAGAGGCAGCAAAAAGATATGGCGTTGCAATTCTACTTTATTTTCCTTACTGCTGCGATACTTCTTTATTGCATATATAGTTGAAGTCGCTCGTTTATGCCTTGCGCACTGTGTCCATTGGGAGAAGGTAGCCTGTGGTCTTAGACTACGACTTCATATCAGCCATTTCTAGAGGATCTAAAAGCCATAATTATATCGTTATAAGTACAGTACATCTCCTTTAGCAAGAGCGCTTGCAATACAACCTTACAGTCACCCATCTTCGTCAAAGCAGTGATGGCATTCACTAGGACGCGGCCTCATTCCGGAGTACTGTTCAGCGCAGGTATGGAATGACCTGTCGTTGATAGGTATCCACACAGTGAACACTGCTTCACCTAGAAACATTGTACCTTCATCGTCATTGCAGAGTGTTTGGTCCAGCAATGCGATCCGTGATTCTCCCTGTCTCATAGACTTCGAGTTGCAAACTTACCCTTCGGATAGACTAATTCTGTCAAGACTTTTGCAAGGCGCTCTAGAGTGAAACACTTATATCAGCACCGTCGTCAGGAACCCTGACCAACCCCGGCGCTGTATCAGGTATACTGGAAGCGAGTTCCTCAAGCTCGGCGATTGCTGGAACTCGTACTTTCCCACGGTTTTCAATGCTCACAACAAGGGCTTGCAATCCGCAGGGACATCGGGGGCTTCGTGTTAGAATGAGATCAAAATTTGAAGGTGAATCTCTCGCGACGGTCGAAGCAAACTGTGAGGTGAATGTAGATCGGGTCAAGGAAATCGGTCACATCATTGTACAGCACATACACGTCTGCCCATCAACTTCTACCTCGAATAGAGATCCCCTAGAGCGTTCGGAGCGGTCTTGTTTGAGCTTTCCGATCTGCATAGCTCCTTCAACGAAGTTATCTTTTTTTCCGAACTGACGTGTTCAAGATGATGCTCCTCTGGCTAGAATCCGCTCCCGTCGATCTCACCCATGAGGGCTTCAGCAAGTCCTAGGTAATATATTTTTCCATATAATTTCTCGGTTGCTTTCTCCATTTCGCATGCGATATTCAGAAAAGCCAATGGCCAGACTTGCCTATACCTCTTGACAAGCTCTCTACTCGAGAGCGGCAGCTATTATTGTGGGCATAAGGGTTAGAGATCAAGGAAGGCATGAAGCATCTCACGGCTTAAAGTCATTACATGATTCTCATAGTCTTAGTGCCTCAGAGTAATATGAATTTCCGCAAGAGGCGTTTGCCACTTTTGCGCAAGCTGATATTGAGCCATTGCCCGCCAGGCAACCGAACGACGCGTCTCTCATAACGTGAGCTCATCTAGTGCCATCACTCAAACCAATTCCATGAGAAGGCTTCCTGTTTTAATCGAAACACGCGTTGCGTCAAGGCCATACCTAGGCTTAGAGGTTCTAATCTCTCTTCGATTGTTGAGTCCTTTGTGAATTGGCTGCCTACTCTTCGTAGCATGAGAGTATACATCACTGGCTTGTGAGACAATTCTCTATGCATTGACTCTCCTGTATGTAGCTGAACATGTCTGCATCTAGACCATTACATGCCGGCGAATATGTAACATTGGCCAATCTACTCTTGCCCATGATTACAACCGCCCCTCCGTCTTTTCCATCTATCCCATCTATCCTGTCATATCTTCTCTCATGAGCCTGCTCTGCCCTCAGCCGCCCCGGCCCTCAAATGTCTTCCAACCTCTGGGTCGTCTCTCAAAGCATTTGATCCAATCCCAAGAGCATTCGCATTTCTCTGCGCCATCTCACCAAACAGACAATCCCAAAGATCACTATTCGCAACCATCTCGCCGCCCTTGCCACTCTTATCCAGGAGGTTTGCGAACGATGCTCGCTGCAGCTCCATCGAATTTGCCTGTTCTAGATTTGTGTCGAGTACTTCATCCAGTTGCAACGATGCCTTAGCTTTGCCCTTACCCTTGCCCTTCACTCCGAATACAGCTTGCCCAATATGTTCCATTCGTCGCTTAACAGAGAGTGCATGGATTGACTCCTCAACTGTGCCGTTTATAAGGTAAAGCCAAACATTAGTCTCGTGTTGCTGACCGATCCGATCCACACGAGCTATAGCCTGCAGTTCGAGAGCGGTGTTGAGGAGAGGCTCACATAGGAACACGTGGGTGGCGTTGACGAGATTGAGACCTGAGCTGTGGGCTCGAGAGTGTAGTAGGAAGCATTCTATCCCTGGATCGTTCTTGAACTTTTCGATATCGTTCGAATTTTCGATCGATGTGAATCCGATTCGGAATCGAGCAAACGCACGTGCGAGGACGTCTAAAAAGTCGCGAAACTGGCTGTAAATGATAGACTTGGCTCCAGGATCCGACTCTCGCAACCAGATAAGATGGCGTGCAAGGGTGTCGACCTTAGTTGTGAAGGATGGACCATCCAGCTCGATGTTTTTGATTTCATTCAACTTAGACTTGCTAAACTCGGAATAGATGGCAGATTTCCTCGAGGAGGATGAGGGGCCCGAATGTTCGCGAGTGACGGGAGCTTCTTCGGCCTCGATAGAAATCTCCTTGGGTTTGTATGTGATTTCATGGAGGTCGGCGACAATTAGCTTTCGTTTGCACACAGGGCAATTTCGGTGCGAATGCCACCATTGTTTGATACATTCGGAGCAATAGACATGGCCACAAACAGTGAGAGCTCCAACCTCGAAGTTCTCCCGACAGATCACACATATCCTCTCCTCCTGAGTTGTAGCTTCTTGTCTCAAATGGCCAAGGTATCGTCGCTTAGCTTTTCCGCTGGCAACCTTCCCAACTAGCCTCTCTTCTTCCTGGAGCATTTTGGTGATGGTCGCTTCATCATTAGGGCCTTCATAGGGAGCAACCTGATCTGAAACTTGTTGAAGTTGTCGATAGTACTCCAAGCGGGTGTTCATAACATCCTTGAACAGCTCGACCTCCTTTTCCAGTGCATTATTTTCCTTGGTCTGCTCAGTGAGTTGCTTTTGAGTTGCTTTGAGCTGACTCTTAACGATGGCTAGCTCGCCTTGTGCTCTGGCATTGCCATTCTCGGCATCTGGCCGCAGTGAGGTGGAAAGCGTTCGAAGATCTCCAATAATTCCCCGAATCGATCCCATTTCCTTCGTGGGTTTGAGCCTCTTCCGCTCACCCAGGAGTTCAATTGCCTTTTCTGGAAACGCGCCTTCTCCGTCCTTGGCAAACCGGAGCGTCACCTTTACTTCATGCTCAATGAGAGCGTTGTCCAGGCCAGTAAGAGCATCGCGCCGATCTGAAATTACTGCTCCCAAGGCTTGCACATAGACAAAAACCTCGTCTTGAATCTTCGTAGATTCGTCATACTCCTCTCCAGTGATCTCGTTCTCCTCGTCCTCATCAACCAGAGGTCGTAGGAGGAACTGAATCGTCTTTTCCCTCCACTCATCAAGTATGTTAGCTTGCGTATCAAGTGCTGCAGCTAGGGAATCAAGTTGCTCGAGAATCCGTCGACTTTCAAGTCCGCCTCTGGGTGGATTAGACGGAAATTCTGGAATTTGCACGAAAGTTTGCAAAGCTGCTCGCTTGGAGACCTTCCTCATCAGTCTATCCGCCTTGCCGTATATCTCTTGTAGAATCTCTCGTCTCAGAGTTTTCGCCTCCTCATAGCCACCAGTCTCTAGCCTCTCCAAATCAGTAAACTCGACCGAAACAGGTTTCGTCATTTCTTCATTCGACTTGATTTGGAAGTAGGCATTGGCACGGAAGAAAGTAGCCACGTGCAGACTCTCCAGGGAAAACCGAAGACGATTTCGGAGTGTTCCAAGACGAGAACCAGGGTCAATTTCCTCCTGAACATTTGCATCCGTCTCCGCATCCGAGGCAGGGTCAATACCCGAGGAAGATCGAACTTCTGGACTAGATTGGGTTTCCGAATCTGACCTGATGGCTTTAAGCTTAGCTTGTTCCTGAGAAAGTAAATCCCTACACTCTTCAACTACCACAGAAGCTTCTCCTACTGCTTCATCCCAAATAGCTAATGCTTCTCGAACCCTAGGGGAATTCTCGAAAAGTTGTCCTCTCTTCAACTTTGAAGTGAGCAGTGTTCTCTGGTCGGTACGAATCGCGGCGTCGGTCTGTTCCATCATGATTTCTAAAACTTCGTCCACTGTACGGAGCGGCCCATCCTTGTTTTGACCCAAAGCCCGCCGATTCCGCCCACCTACTTCAGGATGGAGGACAGTCTGGCGTAAACGTACTAGCCATCTCCTCATAGTCTCAGCCCTCTCCTCAGACTGCCAGTTCTCCTCTGTAGGAGCTCCTTGGAGATTCAAACCTGACTCCCCGCACATTTGTCTGAATAGCTCAGAATAATGTTGTTCTTCGATAGGAGTGAACGGCATGGTAATCACATATCTTCGCTGAGCTGGAAGCTTCAGTTCGTCTCTCACGCTTTGTTTGCTATGGCGAAGAGCAAGAGAGTTGAAGAGGGTACGGAACCTCGGCTTGTATGATGAAATGAGCGAGGACCAGATTTGCTTGGATGAAGCAAATGGCTCATACCGTAAGAAGATCAAGAGACCAAGAAGATCGTTCACATCTTTCTTCACCGGTGTACCAGTGACACACCAAGCGTTGACTCGGGGGATCATTCTCGCGACGATGGCAGAACTACTTACCCCGCTCTCGATCATTTGCGCCTCGTCCATGAGGATACGCCACCACGATAACTCCATCAGAGGACTTTTTTTTCGAGGATACTTTGGAGCGTTCCGTAACGTCTTCTCAGGATTGAGATGAGTGTAATGGATTTCACTAGCAAGAACACCATAAGTAGAAACAACAATGTCTGCAGATGCCAGGCTGCTCTGGAGCTCTTCAGCAGTGAGGTTGTCATGAGCGCTCACACCCTCGTAATGCATTACTGTAAGTCTAGGTGCATGCTTATTGATCTCAGAGATCCATTGCATGAGAATCGAAGGCGGGGTGATGATCAAGGTTGCAGCGCAAGGCTGGACCTGTCTTCCTGTGAAGACATCAAAAATGGATCTCGGATTCTCCTCAAGATTTCCCACTTGAGTTGAGATTTTTCCATCAGTATGAGTCTCCATTGGACGCTTGTGAAGCGTGATCAGGGAGATCATCTCAACAGTCTTCCCGAGCCCCATTTCCTCTGCCAATATTCCACCCCTGACCTGTCGTTCCACGTCTATAAATGGGCCTACATCCAGAGTGGCGATACCGAAAAGATGGCTAACGTAAAAATGTTTGCCAAGATCATCGGTCACTCTGGTGAACGAGTTTGGAAGTGTAATTTCAGGAGGTGTGGTTTTTTTGAGGCCGTCAACTGTCCACTCAGCTCCTTCTTTCTGCAGCAGCCATTGTATAGATCTCCTCTGAAATGGATATGGCCTCGTCAATTCCGACAACCCATCAACGACCATTGAAGCTGCAACCTCATCGTCACTGTCTGGAGTATGAACAGATTGATAAAAGTCTTGAGGAGACCACTTTTCAGTATTTTTTGGCTCTGGGTTTGGGAAGTACCTATTGAGCACAGCCGCAAGAGTCTGTTTATTGATGCCTTGAACGATATTATATGGCGAGGACGTAGTGTTCCATCTGGTTGTGAAGATCATTCGGATAAAGTCAAACCCTTCAGCTTGTACCAGTGATATCCCGAAGGTTGTCCAGAGGCCGCCAGGAACATTGGCCCATTTTTTGGTTCCCCGATTTACAAGTAATGCAAGACGAATGTCTTCTAGCCCAGGACTCGGTGGTAGTGGGGCGTGGAAAACTGTGCGGTTTCCATCCAAAATCTCGAGATACTCGGGTCTAGAGCTGCCATGCCAGTGCACATAGTGTTGGATATTGTCCTTCTCTAACGGTAGATCGTAACCCGCCAACTTAGACCCTGCGCATTTAATATGCCATGTAGACTGCTTGACTATAATATGCTCCAGCTCACTATCTGGATTCCTTGTACCTAGCTGGCTCTCTGAGTCTATCTTCCTCCGTTTTTGAGGGGGTTCCTGAGCGTTGCGAGACACAAATTCAAGAAGATCATCAGGTAATTCACGGGGAGGCAAGAGAGCATCATTCTCTGCTGTAGCTGCTGAGGATTCTCGTTCACTCTGCGGCGTAGCGATATTCGAGGACGAAGACGATGCAGCCTTGCCACCCATGACGCTCCTCCCATAATACGATCCCAGTCTTCCTCGCTGAGCAGTGGGCTTCGACCTGCCCATGATAGGCGGCGGGGGCCCGGAAAAGGTCTCGGACGAAGTCTCGGAGGTTGGCTTGTAGAGAAGTATAGAAATCAAGAGGGCATTTAACAAGAAATGTCAGAAAATCCCGAATGCAACTTGAGCCAGAGCATCATTAATGTTTGAGGAGCAGCATGGAAAGGAAAGATGTAAGAAGAGGGGGATGGTAGCTTGGAAGAAACGAATGGAGCTAAGATAGAGCCCCTTATCGGTGAGCTAGAACATATCAGGATAAGCCTTGCCATGCCTAGATCATGTGATTAAAATTAAACTTCATGCTGTCGGCTTCTCATCGTCATGAAATATACTTCAACATCGAGGGTCTCTCCAGCGTCCAAAGGTACGTAATTTCAACGTTAATATATCGTGAGATATCCTAATTTTTAACAGATCTTGCACATCATGATCGCCAAACCAGCTCGATTCGGGCCTTTACCGTCCTTCCTCCCATTCACGCAGTCAACGACACTTCGACATGCACGATTCCTTCATTTACGGATGAGAGCTCCCCCGATACCTAAACCTACACCTTTTGTTCCTGATGTCCAGACTTTTCTCACCCTGATCGGCCGCAATTTGAGCCAACACACCTCCAAGATACAATCCTGGAAAGCTCTATTTTCCCTGACCTCCCTACAACTCAAGGAGCTAGGCATTGAGCCTCCACGCAGTCGCAAATACCTCTTGAGGTGGCTCGAAAAGTTCCGGAAAGGCGAATTTGGAATTGGGGGCGATGCTCAACATATCGAGAACGGGATCGCTGAGCTTCGCGTGGTGCAATTGCCAAAATCAGCCCAGAGTGAAGGGACCGCCCAACCGCAGAAGCGCAGAATAGTCATCAATGTGGCCGCAGGAGGCAGTACTTTAGACCAGCCAATCGAGAAGCTTGTGCCTATTTCACAGGTGCATGTGAAGGGTGTGAAGACGATTACTGGGCGACATGTGCTCCCGTTGAAAGGAGGGGATGGCGCCAAGATTATACAGAAGGAAGGGCTCTGGGAGCATATCAGAGGACACAAGATTGATGGAGGAGAGAGACGGCAAGCCGAGGTTCGATTCAAGAGGAGAAGAGATGAGAAGAAAGCTGCGGCAAAGTAGAGCAAGGTAGATGCTCGTGTGAAAAACGGCGCCGATGTACTTACTCTAAGACTATTCTGGGACTACAACTTACCTTTCGATGAATTTGGCAATACATTCGGCTGCTACAGGGATTGTTTTACACGCATAGGGCTTTCCCGCAAGCTTCGAGAAGTCTTCGAGAACAGGGCTGAGGATCAGTTGTGTGACCCTTCTTAGCATGAGGGTGGGCAAATACTGTAGCAGGAATAAAGTGCATTCGAGGATTGGCCAATGATTCCGTCTGCATCCGTTGACAGAAACTCGGTGTCGGGACTGTTACACGATGGTCACCTGCACGGAGCATTTCGAGATATACCTGGCAGCAATCGGTGTAGAGTCATTATCTACCCGCATCCAGCCGAAATGCCTCACCCAAATCTGGCGGCCCGAACAGCCTGTGAGCACCAGAATACAGGCTCATCCCTCTCAATCTTTCTGAGCAGAGTTGCAATCGAGATCTTTCATCAAAAAACTCCGCCCCGCCAGTGCGGCTTCAGAGCCTTGGATATGATCTTGTCCGTTGAATTTGCTCATCAGCAGCCACACTTTCATACAGACAGAGAATCTTGAATAATGCGGAGATCTGGGCGGGAGCAGCCTCGAGCCCAAGTCAACGGTTGTTAATGACCCCAGAATTGGCCATTCAGAGCTGAGTCGGGGCAGTGATACTCCATCTTACTTATGCAGACTCTGCCTGTACTTCGGCTCCAAAGACCTGCCTGATGGTTGTTGATCTGGTCTGGACTCGTTTCTACTGTACCTCTCTATCAGCAAGGACTCGCAATCAGGACGCGACACTGGGCATCAGTAACGCATGTACGAAGTCGGGGGGACACCATGAGGAGTGGGGGGCGGGAAGGCCGCTTGAAATAGAGTTGGTATCAGATCCCTCGGCTGCGGAGAGTTGCTTCAGGACCAGAACATGGCATTTCGGACCAATGCTTTCTCAATCTCTAGATCTCAGAGGACGTATCCGCCAGTAGGGAAATAGAAAAATAATTATCGAACGACCTGCAGATTGCGGCGTGCTTGGCTGACAAGTGGGGGAAGGCATGACGTTCCCAAGTATGCGTCATCCCCAGGATGACACACGAAGCCAATCTTAAGGGTGGTGCAACCCAAAGACTCATTTGTGGTGCTTCGTGCTGCTCCGTGCTAGAATACCGAAGGATGAGAAGAAGATGCATGATGATGGACCCTCTCAGTCTCTCAGTGGTAAGTAATATCGCCAAGGGGGGGCACATAGGGAAGCGAAAATGTCTGCCTGATTCACGACCGCGCCAGCAGGGGGTGGCCCAAGGTAAAATGCAGGAACCGGAAACTTGAACATCAGCCCAATCCATTTGCGACCATTTACGACCATCTGCGACCATATCTGCCTGGCCAGGACTTGCTCCCCGTTACCGCTTGCTCGTTTCCAACGCTCCTAAACATGTCAAAAAGAAAATGGCACGGTTGACACCCGGTCGGTACAAGGACAGTACAGTACAGAACCTTGTCAAGGCTCTTCTCCGCTGGCCTTCCATTCCCATTCCCATTCCCATTCCCATTCCTACCACGACTACACATCCCCAATATCGAAATATCCCCCTTCAGCTCGTCAGAACCCTAAAAATGGTTCGAACCTGTCGCAGTTGACGGAAGCCTTCGCCAGGGATGCTCGGACTCACCCCGTATTTCCTATTGTCCAAAAGGCAGCCAGGTCACGAGTATTCTCCTTCTCGCCAATCACAATATTCCTCTCATACTTTTGGGTGATGCTGCCTTACAGGAGCGGGAGTAAAGATTTCTGCTTACCTATTAGAGATAACTTAGTGATGCATCTGCATCACGTTCTTCGCGGCTGTCATAGCAATCTAAGCTCCTTTTGAGGCGGTGCCTGTGCTGCTATTTACATGCGTTCACTTATACTTCGTCTCACTCGAGCGTTCTCAATGGCTTATATATCTGCCCTTTCTCCTTTTGGCTTGCCTCCTTCTCCCTCATACCACCAAAATCACTCGTCCCCAGATATTCTAGTCTACTTGGATGTCATACTCTCCCTTGCATAGTCAATTCCTCTTGAATATTCCACTCTACGTGGATTTTCTACTATACCTGGTTATTCTATTCCAGCTGGATAATCAACTCTGCTTCAGAATCCAAACTGTCGAATTATCAGACCTCCTTGTCTCCATATATCTTCGGTGCTTAGTGGTAGACTTAGAGAATCAGTCACCAATATCAAAACAGCAACATCAAGAAGAAATCACCAGTTATCCGGCGAATGATCTCGATTCAGAACTACTCGTTCTCCGATTCCATGAAACGAGCAAGCAGCAAGTCAAACCTTTCCAGGTAGATGGACGTTCATACATATGAGAACGCACCCACAGAACCAACACCTGAGCAACAGTCCACAAGCGACATTCCCCGCATCACAATTGACGATCCTAATCAAAATCAGTCCCCCGTCGAATACCACCCCGATTCAGCATCATCTACCGAGACAGAAATGTCCTCCTCCCACCGCTCCTCCCGCCATTCTTCCTCCAAGGACAAACACTCGCACTCCCATTCACACAGTCACTCCTCGTCAACGACTAATTCCAAGAAGGACGACTGGTCAGGGATCACAGACCCTGAGGAGAGAAGACGCGTTCAGAATCGTATCGCCCAGCGCAAATTCCGTAAGTTCCCCCACCTCTTTCTCAAGACTTGATTGAAGCTAACAGATGAACCAGGAGACAAGGCCAAAGAAACCAAAGAGCGCCAAGAACGCGACGAAGAGAACCGTACCCACGCCGGGCACTCCTACCACACCCCCGACGCCAACGATATGGGCCCCGACGAAGAGCTATCTGGCCTCCCCTGGGGCTCTCTGTCTCTGAAGCACGTGGTGAGTAAAGGGAGGGCGAGGGAAGCGGACAGTAGAAGGGGCAGTAGGACTGATCATGGGGGAAGTGGGCATGGGGGGAGTAGGTACGAACAGCCTGTTTATGAGGAGAGGGAGAGGTATTACGAGGGGGAGCAGACGTATTATGATGATAGAGCTTATTATGATTATGGGAGTGGAGGGAGTGGACATGGTGGGAGCTCGAGATAGCAAACGACAAGATTGGCGGGGATAGTTGACTTGGGAAGTAGTTCTCGATCCCCGCCCATCTTGTGGTTTGGGTGACTGTTGCCGCTTAGTTTTTCAGCTCTGTTTGGATTTTTACTCTGTTTGGGGGTTTTGTAAGCATGGGATATACACATTTGGGTCTGGGATAGACAGCCTCTCCTCTTTTCTTCCATCTTTTCATTTCAGCGTTTCCAGCGACGACACTCAATGATTTCCGATTTCCTTCTCTTTCCTTCTAGCGGCCATCAGGGGGTACAACAAGTCTAATCTTTCTTGCCTCCCATCTCTTTCGTCTCTTAGAGTAAGCAAGCAAGCAGGCTCAGCATCTCCATAGAGTGTTCTCCAGGAACCTACCATGTATCTCTCCTTCTCGCTTTCTAATTCGTCTCGGCTGCTTATGTGCCAAGCTCGTATCTCGACTTAGTTTCAGCTCTCCCTCACTATGTATACAGTGTAGTATGAAAGATTGGATCGGTCGGGGGAATATTTGGATCGGATGTAACGGATGGATGGGAAGGATGGATGTTCCTCCCATGGTCAATACCTAGAATAGAAAATAGATTAATTCGAGACTTATCGATACGTTACAGAAGACTTCACCGAGTAGAGTCCTACACGTTGAGTTGTCTGACTGCAAGTCGTATGAGGGTGTGACTGGGGGACTCTTAGCCCCCAAACCCCGGTCGTCAATACTAGCTCGCGAACTGAACGGCCCCCCGTTACGATCCTCCGCGCCCGTGTCTGCAGGGCTCAAAATAAAGATTCCCGGCTCTGGTAGAGAAACCGTATTTTTAACAGCAGGCCCGGGAGATGGGAAGGGCTGAAGATGGGCCGCTGGATGGTAGTACGACAGCGTAACAAAGCAACGAAGTAACGTGGGCGACTGGGATTAGAGCGGGTAGGGTTTGTGGGATGGAGGATGCAAGCCGCCAAGCAGAGCTGCTGTACTGTACTGTACTGTACCGTGCAGTATCCAATGGTTTGGGAATGACGGGGAGGAGGAGGTAGATTTATCTGATTGGATGCGGGAGAGAGAGAGGTACTGTAGTAGTAAGGTAGGGCTGGAGAGGGGATGAATGGAAATAGATTGATCGTCGATGGGAGCGGGGAGACTCTTCTTGGGAAGATGGGGCCGAAAATAGAAAATGCCTCGTGGAGTCGTGGACGTACTACTGTGCTGTACTGTGCTGTACCTGCTTGAGAATATTGAAAAATCGGGGATGGGCAGACTTCTTGGGTTCTTCCTAGGGCAGTGCCTCAAAGCTTCAACGTAATCGTATTTAAAAACTTCAGGAATTCCTTTGAGACTTAGCTTAGCTTCAGGTCCCAAATAGCTCTGCGTTGTATGACGGGTTCCAGCCTTCGGGGGTGCTTAAAACGGTACGTTGCTGGGTTTGAGGCAGTGTCGTTTCAGTAGATCGCCTTGTCGAAACGTTTTTAGAAATTCTGTAAGGGGAACACTGGGGACAAAGACTTGGGATGATGCTCATTTTCTAACAGAAGGGAGAGAGGGAGAGAGGGAGAGAGGGCGGAAGGGCGGAAGGGCGGAAGGGCGGGGAGGTGAAGGGGGCGGAGCGGAGAATGACGGACCCACCAAATAAGCGTTGCATGGATTGCCAAATACGAGATACGGCACGAAGGACAGTGCAGTACCTTCGTACTTCGGGAATCTTATCATCATTACGAGTACCTGACCTGAGTACAGTACAGTACAGTATAGTAGGACAACAACACTCCAACTCGACGACGTGCGCGTGGAAAGCAACTCTCGCTCAAGAGAATCCTGTCAGCCTACACTATAATCAATCGTGCCTTCTCCCCAGATTACCTCAGCAGACCCGCACGCATTCACAGATTTGATTGAAAGCTCCAAGGAAAGTAAGACAGACGCCACAAGGCTGCCGCTTTCCTATCCGTGGCCCGGAAGTTGGCTTCATACAGTAACGTACTCATAGCTTACTAGGTGCAACAACTTTTCCGCAACACAACACGCTCTTGACAACCTATCCTCAACACAAGAAGTCTCGAATCATGAGCGAAAACGACACCCCCGAGTTCAATCGCAGGGTGCAAGTCCATGGCGATTCTGCTTCAAAGCCTTCCTCCAGCAGGAAGCGCAAAGAACCTCCTCCAGGTAGTGCCCAAAGCTCATCAATCTACGCAGGGAATAAGATCAAGCACTTAAAAAAAGACGATGGAGAGCCGCTGTGGCGAAAAGATATCCAGTACGAGTTTTTGAAGGCCGTGTTCGAGGACAAGCAAGCCGTATTCACGAACAGCTATGAGCCGGAGCAAATTTCGCAGCAGACCTTTGCGAACCTCTATATCGACACCATGGCGAGGAGTAGCAAGACCAGCAAGATCTTGAGGGATAAGCTGTTGACTGAGCACGAGCCCGCGAAGAATATGGCCATGGTTTGCTTACTGGTCAACCTAGGCAGAATGAACACGACGCTGAACTGTCAGTATCCCACCTTGCGTCAGAGAACATTTTTTAACATCTACTAGTCTTCCCCGAAATGCGAGCACAACTTCGAACCTACCATGCCATCCCCTCTTTGCAGGCACACCAAGATCCGAACTCATACAAACAGCTTCAAGATGCACCGCGTCTCAAGTCGATACTCAAGGGGGCAACCGAGGACCGACCAGAACCCAACTCCATTGACAAAATCAAGACCCGCGCGATTCCTCGAACGAACCCTGTCAATCTTATATTCGTCCTCGCGAATTTTGCTCCTAGGATCACCGAGCTACACTTCCCCCCAGGAAAGGACTTCTATGACCTTCTCATGCGGGAAGATTTTACCAGTGAGAGTAGGGCTAGAGCTTTCCTGTGGCTAATGTGGCATTATCTAGAATCCGATTTCACCGAAGAAGGAGCAGAAGAGAACCCATTCGGACCAGGCGTTGACTACGAAGTCCATCTCATGAACCAGGGTGTCCCCAGGTTCGAAGTCATGACTCTCGCCGAGCAAGCCCTAGAGAACGTCGACACAAAAGAGGAGCAAGATTACGGATATACCAAGATGAGAGAGAGAAAGAGAATTATCGAAGCCGACCAAGCTGCCTTCCAAGCCGAACATGGTCCACCAAAACGAGGCCCGAAGCCGAAGTTGCACTTACCCCCCGATGATGGTAGTCCAGCTGCTCTCATTGGTCGAGTGCGGCCCAGGTACGACGATGTCAATGGAAGCCCGGCAGCTTTGATGGGTAGGATTCGGCCAAAGTATGAATCGGATCTGGACAGTACGCGCTCCACTCCCCCGCCTCGTGCACTTACAGGTATACGTATTCATCATGGAGCTGGACTTACTGTTGGACCCAAAGGCCGTGGATCTCTCAAACATCAAATTATGGAAGGTTCTTCTCCTGTTGCACATCTCGGCGAGCCAGTTATGCGTCGCTCCCGACCTTTGACCGCACACCAGATGGCTGTTGAGCGTAACCGTAATCAACGAGTAGACTACATTCTCAGCCGCGGCTTACGAAAGAAGCACCACCATGCACGGAAGCTCCGCAAGCAAGAAGGTGCTTTCTGGCGCGCGCTACAACGAACCAAGGAAGCGACAGACCCGTTCGAGGACAGTGAAGGCGAGGAGAATTTGCTTCGGAATCCGATGCAATTCAGAGAGCGGGGCTTCATTGGCCTTGTTCAGCTCGAGGCCGAGGAGGACGACTTTGGAGAAGAAATGTCCGCTTACGCTGCAGCATTCCGACGCATGCGTAGAAGACTCGATCGCTGGGATAGCCAGAGGGACCTCAATCTTGGTGTCATGGGTACAAACCGTGTTTCTCAAATCAAAGGTGATGTCAATGGTCATGATGCCGGAAGAGATGCCGACGAGACGGAAGACGAAATGCCACCACGCCAAGAGAAGAAGAAAAACACTAATGGCAACGCTCCCGATGAGGACGATGATCTAGATGATGTCGAGAAACAACTTCTTGGACTAGGTAGCGAGGCCGAAGAAAATGATGGAGATGAGGATCTGGATGACGTTGAAAAGGCTTTGTTGGGCGATGAGACGGAGCCGGAGGGCAGTGAGGGCGAGATGGACATTGACTAATTGACCGGCTTGGGGGAGTGTACTGTACTTAGGTGGGCTTGCGACTTGGATCTGGCGTAATGGGCGCAGAAACACTGGCTAGGTGGATTTGTGATGGGAAATTGCTTTAAGAATAATGCGCTGGGTCTTTAGAGAGCAAGTGCTGCGGCAGAAATTCAAGATCTTTTTCGAAAGATTTTTTGATGCTACCAAAGTGACGCTTACTTTCTGTTCCTTTTATTGTGTTATGTTCTCCTCCCAATACATCACCTGTGCTTTCCTAGCACACAGATTTTGGGCACTTGAGGTTTTTGTGGAATAGGAAGGTCGCTAGGACTTTGACCTGTCGTCTAGCAAGTCGCTTGGAGAAAAAGAGGGATTTAAGTTGATGTTGGAGAAATGGCAATGTAAGAGAAGACCGTGGTTATCGAGTGGGTTCTCAGCGTTGAGATTGACTTGCATACCAGTATATTTCAGAGCATTATTCTCCGATTCTGCAAAGCCAACATTCATCGCGAGGCTAAGGTGGTTGCTTCCTACTGTCAGTCGATCCTATGCCATGCTCGCTTAGCTGAAAGTCCCGACCCCCCAGGATGTAAACCAGCTTCACCCCCTACCTCCATTCCATCTCCACCTCTCAAGCAATTCAACTCCCAAGTTGCCGCGCTCAGCACATCGACTTGATTACTTCATAACAAACTCAGTAAGTTCCCCAAGATTCACCATTCCACCTCCGAATTGCAATTCGTCTCCTTGACCTGAAAAGTTGAGGATCAAACGATCCAAGTCCCTTGTCGTCACCTTGGGGGCCGCAACAGTTTTCGAGATCGAACTCGAGTTGATGCTAATTCAGTTTATTAGATTCTTCCCTCGATAATTTGCCTGCTAGGCTATCTGCCATGGGCTTCAACATGGATGCTTCGATGACGGAGAGTATTCGATCGGTAAGTCCCTATGGCATCCTCAACCTCACACGCAAGCTGACCAATATGATCACAGTCATCTACTCAGCTCTTCCCAAGTTTGTCTGTCATTGGTCTCGGCCTCAACCGTAAGGCCTTTGCAGGTCTTGCTCCCATTGACACCACCAACGCTATTGTAAAGTTGGAAGGTGACGTGAAGGAGTCCTTGTCTAATGCCATACTTAAGGTACGTGATGAACAGCCAAAAAATATCATGTTATTATTCCATGAACAGGATTCCCTAGGGATGATCGTTCACCTTCGATTTCTCAACTCAGGTTGGGACTCGATCTGTCTAGCTTCCAGTAACGCTGATGTTCATCTCAACCCAAATCTCAAGGATAATATGGTCAAGTGAACCAGTCCTAGAAATTTTGAGAGTGGATCAGGTGGCTGGAAAAGCAATGCACACAATTTTATTCTCCCGGTTTTACAGAGGTAAAACAAAGCTAACATTTCTTCGCAGAGAGTCAAGCTAGCTGATAGCCCCCTTTTCTTCGAAGATGTTTTCGTCAAGCAAGAAGCACTCACCCATCACCAAGCCGTCCGAAGCCCCCGCGAAGCTCTCTTCAACCCACGCACTCCCACCAAGCTCTCGAGGCCACCCCACACCCCTCCTCCAACCAACAAGGGCTTCTCCTTCGACAAACTCAATGGCAGCTTCATCAACGATGAGCCATCAACCCCTGTCCGCTCCACCCGCAAGACAAAGAGAAGTTCTTCAACCCAAATCCAATCCACTTCCCAGCCCGCACCGAAGAAGACCCAGAGACTCACCACTCCAGAGGCATCCCCGAACCTCACGGGTTACCTCCAGAGTCCACCTGGTAGTAACGAGAGAACATCCAAGGGTTCCGACAACAGAGTTCAAGCACCGAAGTTGGCTTCCAAGTTCCCGGCTCAAATGCATCCCAATATGTTTGTTGCTTACTTTTTGACTCCCCCGGATAGCCATGAGAGCAGCTTCAATAATCTGAAGAATTCCGACTCACACGTTGTTACTGCTGCTGATAGCCAATATCCTAGTCATGCATCCCCTTCTCTGTAAGACCCGCTTTCTCTACAGATAAGCAAAGCTAACCTAAGCAGTGAATTCGCACCCCCAACCCGCATAGAACACCTCATGGCGTCATTTTTTAAGTTCGAGTCACAATACAGGTTGAACGACACTCAATACTCGCAGGTCCTATCCAAGAAGACAGAGCGCGATGAGTTGATGAACCGCGAGGATGCCATGATAGAAGAACAGGTTGCAATGCGCTTTGCCATGTCTCAAGCTGGGAAGGAGGTATATGAGACGAGCGCATACGAGAAGAGCGCATGTAACTATGAGGACACGGATGATGAATTTAACGAGGACGAATTTGAAGAGGACCAGGACGAGGACGAGGATCTAGATGAGGAGATTAATCGCCCCGAGGTAGACGTTTGACGTGGATTGCTTTCTCATCAGGAGTAACTGTTTTCCCTACTATTGAGAACCGGGACTGGAGACTGGGATCGAAATACTGCATTTCGAAATCTGGAACAGATATGGTCGGCAAACAACGGGTTATGGATGGGGAGAAGTCTTATTGAGCATATTTTCTTAGCAAGCGCTGTCATTTACTGGTTAAATGGACATAGAGCGGCGGCAGAATGGATCTGGTGATGAGAGGAAAGTTTTTGCTTCTAACTTGAAGGTTGGTGAGGTTGTTGGTGAGGAAGTCGGCCTTTTCAATGGTTGATTAATTAAACGTCTAAGGGACTAGCTGGGGGTTAAGGCATGGCGCCAAAATAAGAGAAATAAACAAAGGCAGAAGGCTAAAGTAGATAGGAGAATTGAGCAACTAAAATAAACGCCCTAGACACTGCTGATGGTTGAAAAAAACCCAATAATATGAGCAAGTGGAGGCACTTCACTTGGTTCAAAGTTTCAAGTATTTTGGAACATCAAACAAGATTGAATTGCCTATGTGGGTTGTGAAGAGACAGAAAAGTAGCTGGTATTATTCATGTCGCTAATTTTAGGGGTGAAACTTATGGAGAAGTTACTAAGCTTGTTGTGGATACCAATGTCGCCATGATGAGGCTGGGGCGCAAGTTGCAAGTTCCTCGCTAAAGCCCCCTCTTCTTCCTGATCTGCTTGGCGATGCACGATGACTGAATGGCTCTTCCAAGCTCACAGAACTCCGGGGCTATCAAACGGAACCTCCAGTCTACCTGTAAAACTAATCGAGAAGGCACTGCCCAGCCCCAGTCCCGGTTTCAGGCCTTCCAATCGCCGCTTCGTGGGAAGAATGTCCTCCCAGGCATCCGGGGCATGCTCTATGCTCCCAAGTCATGTCTTACGGCTCCCGGCTCTTTGTATATTTAGGGTATAGGTCGAGGAATTTCATTTACGTAGGCTACATTTGGCTAATCGTGTTCTCTAATTAACTCTTGCCTCTCTTGAGGAATGCGGAAGAGAGGGTTACTTACCCAGCAAAGGAACTCAGAACCTTAACAAGGCGGCGAGGTGGCAGCTCCCTGAAATACATTTTGGAAGCTCTTGGGTAGACCAGGGACGTCTCGGACACCCCCTCCAAGGTCAATCTATCCAGTTTCAATTATGAAGAGTAAAATGATGATCTTTATAAGTCCAACAAAGTTTATGACTTTCACTCTCATCTTCGGTGCTATGCCTGCATGTGAGCCACGAAGATCACAGCTTTAGCCTGCCGAGGCATGCTCTGATACTTTGAAATCGGCAGCAAGGACTATATTCGAGGCGAAGGTAATGCATTCAGTTGCTATTCAGAGTAGTGAGTCTCTGCTAGAAGGGTATTAGTCGGACGATACAGACTAGAGAATCCAAGTAGAACAGACTGAATTGCAGAGACAACATTAGTCAAATACCTTGAGCGGTGATACGAAGCTTCAAGACAAATAGACCTTCTCTCCACCACGTGTAAGGCGCGTACATCACCACTCAAGCCAAACAAAGAGCCCTGCTATTGAAATAGCAAATCCAGGAAGCCATATAATAAGTGCTGCTCCGACACTTTCCGTGCTGCTTGCGATGCTCGAGGGAGTTGAAAAGATCCGGAACCTATAATGCGACCGATGCTAAAGAACCATTAGGATCAGAGCAGGGGTAAAATGCTTTGCAGACGAAGATGGTACTAGCATCAAGAAGGGGTGGAAAAGAGACCAAGATGCTTTTCCGTGCCTTTAGCTGTGTCTCTTTCGGGCTTTGATCGAAACATCTTTCTAGATTGCATCGTTTGCATAGTAGGTTTCCTGAGTTGCTAGTCTCTGGATAGCGAGGTCTTAATCCGCCCTACTATTTTAAAGTAAGAAGCGTAAACTTGCTCTCAATATCGACTTGGAAGACATGCTGAAAGATCCTTCAGGGGCTTTGGGGCAGTCAGAAGGTAAAGAGGCGTCGTGTGATATCTACATAAGAGCAAGAGTCCCAGCCTTCAAAAGAGGAGAGCAGCTCTGAGAAAGATAAAATAAGTGACAAAATTTTCTTCAATAATGTCGACGGGCCCAAGCAATACCAAGCGGATAGACAAGGAAAGGGACTCAAGATGTGGGTTGAGAGCAAGCAGTTCACAGTACTGGTACTGTAAATGAGCGAGAACGATTATGAACGCATTGCCATATTTCAATATAAAAGCTCAGGTACTTGCAGTGTGGCTTCATCTCCTCGACAGCTTCAGGGCCTCTGACGCTTTAACTGCTGTGTCCCGACGTCTAAAGGGAGAACCTTGAAGATAAAGGATCAAGAGAAACCAGCCATTCCGTATGGTGTTCGGCCAGGAGAAGGGGGTGTTATCCGAAGGTTTACGGAGACTAGTGACAACTTTTGGGGCCAGCGTAGTTGTAGAATTTTGGACGTTGATCATGATCAACAAAAGCCTTTGGAAATAGATCCTGTGCAGCTTCGAGTTTGAGCCTGGCACATATCTCAGAATAATTTCGTAGTAGTAGCTTAGCCGCCTTTGCCTGATATGGGCGATCCAATAGCGTGCTTTTCGTCTGGATCATCGCCGTCACGGTGGGGATGAGGTTTTCTTTTTAATGGCACGCACACTTTGTTCTCGGGTCTCTTGGCTCGACCTTCATATTGTCTGTATCTTTTCATGACATGTGACCTGACGGCTTTGCTGGCAGAGGAGCCAGTCTGTCCCGGTAACTAGACAAATTGATGAACCGAGTGTTATCCAAGCAAGGCACCGTGGTCCTTCTATCCGGCGGTGGTTTGGGAGTACAATTTCGCTCAAGTCACAAGCGGATGTCCAAGTCGTTGACTAGTTGTGAGATGAGAGTGGAGTCTTGCAATGTTTGGGCGAAGAATGCTCTTGTAAGCTGTATTGTTTATGCTCGCCGTTAGTCCCCTCTCCTCTCCTTGCACTCCGAAGCGATTCCTGCTAGAGAGATTGGAATCATGGGGTGATGATTTATTGACGTCCCTGTAATAAGTACAGAACAGAAACGGAGATGGACGTGGAGATGGGCTTTCGATGTAAGAAGCTTAGCAAGAAGCCGGGCGACTCAGGGACAGGGGTTATAATGCTGTTGGCCGGTACGAATCCAGAGAAGTTGTGAACTAAGAAAACTCAAGGCATCTCAATGGTTGTATATATTTTTCACGTCTATTGCTTGTTGGCAGCGCAAATGGGAGACATCAGATCTGGTTAAAATGTCCTCCGTAGGCTAATCACATAGCCACACACCCAAAACCATACATGGCCTTCTCTACATCTCTCTTGATGGCATACCAATCAGCTCTCCTCTCTGCAAATTCATACACCTCTTCAGCCCTTAGGATCCCATGGAAACGATCTCCATCAGCAATCACCTCGGCCAAGTCTTTCGCATGCTTCGGGTCTATCAGATAGATCTGACTCAGCTCTCTCAATGCTTTGAAATAATCCAATAGATCTTGGTTCTTCAGAGTCCGGATGTAGCCAAAGTATAGGTTCATATCTGAAATAACCTTAATGGCGCCATCGACGCTGATACGTTGGCGTTTGAGATGTTTGCATAGTGCAGTGAAGAGGCGCAGCCCAACTTCTTGATTGAAGACATCGAGCATGGTCTTGTCAGTGCTGCCTGTCAACATCTTGGTGTGCGACTCAACGAGATTGACAACTTTCTCAGCTGCCTTGGTAGGCCCGATGTCAAAGTCTAGCATTTTCCCATCCGCAGCAGGAGCTGGATTATAATCGGTTGGCAGCTGACAAGTTGCACAGAGATATTCGACCTCATCCATCAACACGTCAATTCCTTTGTTCAAGCCTGCAGCAACACGCTCGTCAAGCATCTGCTCGAACTTTTTCTTGGCCTTGACAGCTGGATCGAGGAAGTCGTTGCGGTCTGCAATCTTGGTAGCCGCGAGCTGCTGTTCGTAGAACACGTCTATCATCTGGGATATCAAATCACCGACATTGACTAGTTCCAAGAAAGTTACAAGAGGGGCAACGCCTTGTTGGTGCTCGCTGACCTCACGAGGATTGTATTTTGAGAGGTGATCCACAGCTTTGTCGAATCCCACTTTTACATGCCGGTCTCCAAGAATCTGGAGAAGGCTGACGAATATGGTTAGACATTGTTCCCTAGCCTCCTCTCCTGTCTGCCCTCCAAGACGAATTAGGAGAGCTGCTCGCTCAATGCTTGCTTTCGCAGCATGAGTCAAGTCTAGTGCAACTTCAATGCTAAAAAGAGATCGAATGCCTTCTAATCTTGATGCCATGAGAGCAGCTTTTGCAGCTAACTCATCTGTCGGTGCCTCTGACGGCAGGGGCGTAGATGCCCGATCATTCCCCAATCCTGTACCAGGGCTTTGGGGCCTTGAAGGATACGGGGAGGGGAGAGGGCTGGGCGCTTGTAGACTAGACCGATTGATGGCGATTGACGGAGGAGCAGCAATGGGCTGAGCCTTGGAAAAAGGAGATACCATTGGGAGACTGGGTAAGACGTTGACGGGCATCATGACGACCTTTTTGAAGGAGCTCAAAAAGTCCTTTTTGTCCGCTTGCCGGTTGAAATTGGCCATGAAAAATGACTCTGTAGTAGCATCCTGAGCTGAGAGCTTGCTCTCCCAGACACCGACCTCCATATCCGCATGTTTCTTGAAGTAATCAAGCTCTTCCTGTAGATACAAGTCGACATGAGGCTCGAATACCCTACCAACGACAGTCTTGACCTTGTCTGCAAAATCTGCACCAGAGTTCTTCGTAGGCTTGAGTGTTATAGAGAAAGCCATCACTTGCTCAAAGATGCCCGCTACAGCCTTCAAGTATGAAGGGATGCTTCGCTCGTGAGCCTCATCAAATAAGGGAATTACATATTCCATCAGGAGATCGTCGCCAACCTTTTCCAAGAATATCTGGAAAACATCTTCTCCAAGGGGGAAGACCCGGTCTATGATATCGGCCTGCTCAATAAGCTTCTTCGAAAGATTAGTCAAGAAGTCCCGGGAGGGCTCAAGAACGATTCCTTCAGCTGAAGCTTGATTGATGCAATCCATCGAGTTCCCAAGAACATCTCGGTCAGAGAATACAGGGTGTTTCTGTACGAAAACCTCTATTCCTGCGTGTCCTCCGTTCAATACACCTAAAACATGGGCATACCTACGCATCCTGCCGTCGATGTCCCAAGCCTCGTAGCCCTTTTCGAACTCCCGTAAGACGGCGTTTTCAAATATTCCAACCATAGTGACCAACTTCTCCTCCCTTTGTCTCCAACCCTGTGCCCAATCACTCCGTGCAAAAACTTGTAGATGGGCCAGCATCTGAGCCTGCTGTTCTGGGTCACGGTAGACTCGAAAAATGACAGGATCCATATGACTCTTTGATCTAGCCAAATCGAAGTAGAAAGGCGCCAATGCAGCATAAATCCGGCCATATTCCACCCTCGCAGATCCTCGGATTGACTTAACACCTGAGAAAATATTGAGCAGAGCTTCGGGCTCAAGCATGGGTGCTCTAGCGATGGGAAGAGGGGCACGTTGGGAGTTTGGGGAGATTGCCAGGTTCTTGAAGCCATCCACCGAAGTTTTCGTAGCCTTCATAGAGGCCTCTAAGGACTGCTTCTGCCTCTCTTCCTCGACACCAGCGTCGAACAGGGTCGTGCTTGATTTTGGTTGCCCCGCAATCCTGTTAACCCCTATGCCCATTCGCTTGCCATCTTCCTCTGCCCTTATCCTCATAATTTCCCTCTTTCTCTTCAGAGCGTCTTCAAACCTCTTCCGTGCTTCGCCCTCGTTCCACACGCCCATTGCCTGCAGTCTCTGTACCCATCTCGAATCCTCATACACCATCTCAAGCATCCGCTTCGAGGTGCGGGCAAAGCTCATAAGATCGGAAATTGGGAGAAAGTCGAGTATTGTCGATATGATCTCTGCAGGCAGGACAGGCTTGCTATCGCTGTTGATCATCTGGGTTGCTTTGAGGGAGGATAGGATGTTGCTCCTAGCCCCTCCGGTTTGGACCGGAGCCCGCTTGAGGTTCGACATTTCCGGGGACCTGCGCGGGGTCTGTCACATATCGTGAAGTGTTGGTCTGAAGCGGGGTTACCGTCGCAGAAGAGTTGTGGTCATTAGGTAGCAATCTCAAGAGCCGAGCTGTTAGAAATTAGAGAATAAGGAGAGGACGGCATGGTGGCCTTTAAGGTTAAGGTTAAATCTCGCTTAAAGTTGACTCCGACGACTTTCAAGATTTACAGTCCCTTGACATCCTCACCTCTCCTCGAGGATTCACATTATATCCCATTTTATTTAAGATTGGCTCGTTATTAATTAGTGTTATTGCGAACTCCATGTCTAGTACCCCTCATCAGAGGTGTGAAAGAAGGCCTCATCTGTTTCACGCCCGCCACGTCCCATATGAAATCTAGATATTCTAAATATTCAAGCGCACTTGACAATAAGTTGCTCTTTTTTTTTTTGATGATTTTACAGTTTTCCATTAGTCGCTCTCGCTTGCTGGCATCATTAACCTCTCCCTTGAACATTAGTGTCGATTACTTCTATTTGGTTTGTGGAAAGAGTGCCGCGACACATTTCTGATTAATTCGGATTGAGGAAGCTGTTAGACTCGACCTTCTGAGTATGTTACAGTCCAAGAGTCTCATGGACTTGTATTCTTCTACCTTTGTTCTTCTTGAGAATTTCATCTGTTTTGCAGCCTTACCCGTTATGCAGGGCTTTCCTGCTGCTCTTTTAAATGAAAGTTAAATTAAGCTCCAACATCTTGTATCCGCAGCAATTGTAAAGGCAGAAGAGACATTCCTTGGGGATTTATAGTTGAGTTCCCCTCGTCTTTAGTAACTCCTGGAGTTTCAGCAAAATGCTAGCCTGGCATCAAAGTAGTGAGTCTGACATGCGTTCACAACATTCCAGTTGACTGTTGCTAAACGATTTGAGATCTCTCTTTAGTCTCCAGACTATTCACCCAGCAGGATTAGCGCGGCTAGGATAGTTTGTTGCTAGGGTGTCCGATCATGGGAAGAGAGTGCTTATCATGTGCCTTGCAAGGCTACGGCTATATAAAACCCTGAAACAGGCTGACTTCGTCTAAGCTCTGTAGAGATCCAAACTCGTATTGTTACAGCGCTAGCAGTTACGAAGACTGGAGAACAGATGGAACTTTGCCTGTTACTGCTGATAAAGGGAGTGCTGTGGATGATGGATTGCTGGGAGAGTGGTGGTCGAAAACAAATCTAGAGAATATAAGGGTGATTGTGGCGAATTGGACGAGTTGGCACTGGAGAACTGGTGTGATAGGGTGGATCTGGATAATGTTAATGGGTATGATAATGGTGAATAATGTGTGGCAAAGTATGGCGCATGTTGACTAGCAGTGTTTGCAGCACAATGAGTGTGCCATTTTCAGGTCTTTCATCGACGCTGGGAAGCCGGACTTCCATATTGAGTATCCACAAGGGACTCCAAATGTGGCAACCTCAGCAAAGTCTTCTGATTGCACCGCTACTCTAGCGAGTGGATTCTCAACAGCGTTCAAGATCATCGCTCTAGATGCTTGGGTAGACGCTTGTTTATTGGTAGGATATCAGAGAAAGGAGGTATAAGACCCTTGTGGTGCCCAGGACAGAAAAAGCGATATTATTCAGTTGACTGTCCATATTTATAGAACAAGTTATCTGAAAGGCCTATTAGTTTCATACTAGAGTGCTTAAATTGTTCAGGGGCCTGCTTGGTGAACATAAAAGCAGTGATGGATTATGAACTAAAACCTCGTCGGGCGGGTATTGGGTTGTTACACGGGAGGTGGGGGCATACAAATGTGTGAAGTTAAGAATATTGATTGTGACTAAGTATTATTTACCAACTTAACAGCTGTTGACTCGATTGAGAGAGCGGCTCAGGAATTCACTTCAACTCACATCTTCTCATCTCTTACAAAGTTCACTTAGCCGAAACGTCTGCATGCGAATTATAACTTGGGTTAGTTCAAGAGGAAGGGACGTGCTTTGGAGCCTCATATTCTCTTAATATCCATAGCAGATGCCAGCCCTTCCCCCCTCCCCAAAAAAAACACCATACGCCATCTGATGCCCCTAACTCCAAAGGATGTCTCACTACATTGCTGAGAAATCCAACTTCCTCGCAACTTTTGCTCCTCTCTCATCATCTAAGATGCCCGGTCTCCTCCTCAAATCCTCTCCCATCTTTTCGTCCCCACCTCCTCCCTTCGGCAAGTCTTCTTTGTTCGACGGTTTTGGTTCAGCCCTCCACCAACTATGCTCTAGTGCTTGTTTCGCCGTGATTCGCCTCGACGGATCCAAAGCGAACATGGCCATCAACAAGTCTACACCTTCTCCACCTACTGTTGCGAAGAGTGGTAGCCAGTGTTCCGCTCTCCCACGCACTGGCAATATAACTTCGGGGCTTACGTACTGAGGTAACTTGGTAACACCGGGCCAGTTCTCCTCGGTGGGTGTGCCGACAAAATTCCAGATCTGCTCGAGTTGCTTGAGCTCATTCTCACCAGGCAGATACGCCCTCCTAATTACTAGCTCGGCGAACACACAACCCACAGACCACATATCAACCGCGCCAGAGTAGTGGTTTGCTCCGTAAAGTAACTCAGGAGGGCGGTACCAGATTGTAATCATCATGCTGGTCATATTCCTGTACGGATCAGCGAACGACCGCGCAAGACCAAAATCTGCCAGTTTGATTTCCCCGTCTGCAGCTATGAGCAAATTATTTGGCTTGATATCTCGGTGCAGCACGAAGTTCTCATGGCAGAACCAGACTGCGCGTGTAAGCATCCCCATCCAAGCCTTGATATCCGCACTTCCATATCGTATTCCCTCCGTGTCCTTAATCAGCTGCTCTAGATCTCCCAATGGCAAGTATTCCAAGACGATGTTTAGGTTTTGGTCCTTCGAAGAGAAGACACCTAACAGCGAGACTATGTTTGGATGCTTGAGTTCTTGGAGGAATTTCACTTCGCGGATGGCGTCGGGGGCCATTCCTAATTCCTTGTATTCTTTTTGTACCTTGAGTTTCTTGATGGCAATAAGTTGGCTGGGATCAGAGCGAACGTAGCCACGGTAGACAATGGCGTAGGTTCCTTCTCCGAGTTTCTTGCCTGCAGAAATCAGTATGTGGTAATGGGGAGAGTAGAGGGAGGCGTACTTCTGACATATTTCAGCTTCTCTTCTTCATTCATTTGCTCTGCAAGGTCGCGGCCTCCAGCAGCAGAGAGTTCAGAACCCGGACGGCTGGGAGACGGCGCTGCGGTGGAGAGCATCGAGCGGTTCGCAGATGCATTCTTGTCTGCGGATCCAGGGACGACGAGAGGTGAGTTCGCCATGTTGGAAGACGGAGATGGGCGTTAAGTCATGGGTATCGAGCCTTTGTAGGCTTAGGCTCGCGGGTTGGGCCAGCTCGAACAATCGAGGGGTCGCCAAAATGAGGTTGTTGATTTTGACACGGCTGTGAATGTGGTTGACAAGGCTGAGACACAAACACTGCAGTTCCCATCTTCGGGCCGAGAACTGTTCCGAATGGATGTGGCTTTCACCCGGAGTGGCCGAGCCTTGGCATCATATGATCTCTGCTGCAGTCGAATAGCGCCTATGACGTCACTTTTAAGATTTGGTTAACAACAATCCAAATCTTGCTGCAGCACCACAACTTCCTTCCAAATCAGGGGTGAGCAAATCCCTATCGGTATTTTTAGCTCGTATAAATTGCGGAATCCTGCAAGTGCCAGGCTCAGCAATATGAATTGGGAAAAGAAGACTGGGTATACCAAGGAAGCCTCCTTGAAGCATACATATGTACCACAGTACACAATAAAATGTCTTCCTATGTACTATAGTATATACCGTAGGTACCTAGCAGCCCGAATCGTGCTTCTTTCTATTTGCTGTTCCTCCAATGCTCTTCCCTTGACAAACTTTTCGAGACTTTAACTTACCTCGCATTTTGCACTGTTTCCGAATCGCCAACTTCTGCTACCTACCTAGCTGTCTATCCTCTATCCTTAATGCAATGTGGGGAGTCTCCTACTGGGTCCGTCTTTTTCTCTCTGTCTCCCTTGACATACCACTCAATAGCAACCTTTATTTTTCAATTAGTATCACCAATGCTATGATATACTAACATTGCTGGCAGATCTTTCCTGTCATCTCTTCCCTCACCTGGCTAGGAACTATTCTCGGACTTCTCATCCATTGGAATGTCACAGGCAGACCTCACGCCCCAGAGTACCCCTCTATGGCTGACGGCCAAACAATTGCCTACATATCAGATGTCGGGGCCCAAAAGCTAAAGCCACTCTTTATTGCCGGGTCCTGCGTAACAGCCATCTTCCTCGACCTGGCTTTTCTTTCTGAAAGATGGCTCCGCCACCGCGGCCGGCTGGCGAGAAATCTTTCAGTCTTCGAGGCGGTCCTTGTTGGACTTAGCATGTTCTTCGCAACCATCGGAACAGTAGGCTTAATTTGCCTCAGTATCTTCGATTCAGTTCACCACAACTCACTGCACAAACTTTTCCTCTTGTTGTTCATTGCTGGCTACATCATCTCCGCAATTTGCATCTGTGCCGAGTACCAGCGCCTAGGAATCCGTATGTCCCATCTTCCCTTTCTGCTCACCCAAAATCTAATTGCAGCAGACTTCCGTCAGCATGTTATCCTCCGCGCCTCCTTCTGGATCAAGCTCGGCTTCATTCTACTCGAGATAGCCCTCTCTGTCATATTCGGAGTTATGAGCTATAAAAAATATTTCAATGCTGCAGCAGTAACCGAATGGGCCATCGCATTCATATTCACATTTTATGTCCTGTCGTTCTTCATCGACTTGCTTCCAGCAGTACACACCAGTGCTTCCGCCAAAAAACGGGGTTACTTTGGTTATGGACCGAATGAGACAAGAATGCAGATGGAGGAGCAGGATATGTGGGCGGATAGTGCAAGATTTGGGGAAGCGCCTGCAGGGAGAGCGATGGGTGATAGTCAGAGGACACTGGGGGGGAATAATGTGCGGACTGTGAATGGGGTGATGTTCGACGGACAAGCTCCTGTAGCTAGTAACTTTTAGGGGCTGCTTAAAGAGAATGTTTTCAAGCCCCGTATCTCAGCAGGGTGTTGTGAGGCATGGTATCCAGCCGGGCGTTCTGTTCTTAGGATATATCACGTGGTCTTTACATCAAATTCTCAATATTCTTTCCAGAAAAATATCCTTATGCCCTATTCCCAAACATCCAAATTTCTACACCCCCCCTTCTTCCCGCTCACTAAGTCCCTACATTCTGTCATATTTCTCCTCTCCTACCCACTCTCATACCAACAGACTCATCCGCCGCTGCGTATCCATAGTGGGTAAAACGTAGAAATTATGTCAGTACTTTTCATTTAAGTAACTTTTGTCTACTTGCTATATCTCCTAGTCTTGTTAGTCTTGTTCCTCTCAACTGCTTATATATATCTAGCGCCAAAAATACTTTCCAGATCACTCTCACTGCCAGCAATTCATTGTCGCCCACATACTTCCGCCTACTCTCATTTACTGTCACTTACTCTCATCTACTATCAACTACTCTCACCCACCATACCTAAATCCCTTTTATCCACTCACACCAGTCGCCACTCTTTTCACTCACACACAAACATAAAAACCAAAGTACAGTAACATTTTCCATTACGACTATATACATTACCTTTACTCTCCCCGTCCACTTCCCCCATCCTCCCTCCATCTTTATGCAATATCGTAAAAACATCAACGCATGCATATACGGCCAGTGCAAACAGCGTTCCATAATGACAAAATACCACCCAAATCTAGCCCCGTTCATTTTCTCCATCATTTCCGAGTTTGATACCGAAACCAGTGCTGAGAGGGAACAGCTGCCTCAAGCCAACTAGTGTCTAAGGGAGCGAATCGTACACTTTTTACTTCTCTCTACTCTCCACTCCTTTCGCCATCCACCCAATCTCTACAGTTCCCCACTCCAGACGACACCCAAGCACCCCTCAAATATCCTCGGTAAACTTAGCGCTCCTCGCTGGAGAACTAGCCTTCGCTCCCCCAAAAACAGGCGGCGGCGCCAAATCCTGATCGAAATTATCCCTCGCCTCCTGGAACTCCTCATCCGCACCATCCCCCGTTCCCTCCACACTGCTCAACGCACTTACGTCGCTATCTCTCCTCTTTCCTCTACCCCTTTCTTCCGCCGCAGGCGTAGAGCGACCAGCCATCGCTACATCGCGGGCAGAGGAGGATTTCGCCCCCAAAGAGGTAGCGGGGTTGTTGGCAAAGGCACCGGTGAGAGCTGCGCCGCCGACGAAGGAGTTACTTTCTCCTTTGGAGGCGGAGGTGTTGTCGACGGATTTTTGACCTTTGGACATGCGGCGGGAAAACTTGGTTTTGAGCCAGTTCTTAACTTTGTTGCCGTCGGTACCTGGGGAGGTGGGGGACATGGGAGTGCCTTCGTCGCGGTTGGCGGCATCGGCGTTTTGCTGCATGCGGAGGGAAGCTTTGTCTTCCATTGAGGTGCGGATGGGTGTTGGGGCGTTGATGACTTCGCGGCGAGTGGCGAGGGTAGAGGAGAGTTCGGTGGTTGGTTCTATGGAAGAGGTCGCTACGGTGGCATCAGCTGTAGAGGACTTGAGTGATTTGCGTTTCTCTTTCTCGAGACGCTTTTCTTCGTTTTTAGTTGCCTTTTCCTCTGCTTCTCGGGCCTTGCGCTCATCCCTGTCTTGTTCTATTATGAATTAGCAACTGAGCTCAATGAGCTAGAATCGATCAAACTTACGCTTCAAGTTCTTATTGATTTCCTTCTCCTCCTTCTCTCTAGCTTTCTTCTCATCAGTCTTTCTCTTCTCCACTGCCTGCTCAGCCTTCAGAGCTGCATCATTTTCTCTTTGAGCCTCTGTTCTCTCATTGATCTCATCCAAGACTGGCTGGACATTACGAGTTGCGATTAAGTCGACTACGCTCTGGTCGATGAACTTCCCACCTCCAATATTAACCTTTCCGTAATTCTCCATACGAGTGTCGCTATTAGCTTGAGCAGCAGCGTGAGCCTTCACCTCCCACTCACTAAGAAGCGAAGGGGAAACCTTTCCAGTCTCAGCAAACACCTTCTCATCCATACCGTGTAGACTCTTGGTAACATTACGTTGAGCTGCGGCAATGAGAGCTTCCCGGTCTTGCTGTCTCTTCTTGCTGTCAACCTGAGATAAATTGCTCGAGAACAGGGACATCTGAGCTCGGATTTTGTTGGACTGCGCTTGGTCCTCATCTAATCGTCCTTCACTAGATGCACGTCTGCGAGCTCTACCCATAACCGAAAGTCTGGATCCAGTTGGCTGGGGATTACTATTGTAGTAATCACGATACTCTCTGTTCTTAGCATGCTCGTCATGAAGTTTTGCAAGACGCTCCTGAGCAAGCTTTTGGGCAGCTTCTTGGAGGTTATTGAATCGCATAGGCGCTACCTCCTGGCTAGATGCATCAGATGGAGATCTATGATGAGCAGCCTTTGCTCCTTGATGCGCATGATTTGCTGCATCGATTTGCTTTTGCTGAACATTATACATCGATTTTGCCATCGCCACTGCTGAAGCGTGTAGAGTATTTTGTCTATTCTTCTCTTCGACCTCGGGTGCCACAGGTGGAGCCGCAGTGAACATATTCCTGGGCATAGTGGTAAATGAAACAGCGCCTCCCTCGGGATGAGCCACCGCTGGGATCTTCCTTTGGGATCCCCTCGAGGCAGAAGTTGCTGCTTTCAGCGCGTTGGATGTGGCATTCGCTTCGTCCGGATATGTCTCAATCATTGGCGTAAAAATTGGGACTGACTCTGCTCGCTTTCTACCAGCAGACATGGCACCAGTAGCAGCTAAAAGGGATCCCTGACGGCCAAGTGCTGTATGGCCCCAATCCAATTGCGGAGAAAGTCCCCCAGCGCGATCTTTCTGCATAGCTTGTGTCGCCGCTGAATTTCCCCAAGCCGTTGCCTCCGGTCTCCAAATCTCAACCTTCCCACCATCTCTATGTGCCAACAAGGCTGCCTTTGCACCGTGAGCGCTCTGCTCGGGGTGCCAAAGAGGAGGCATCTTATAATCTTTCGCAAGTACCGCAGCAGCAGAAGCTTCAGCCGAAGGATCTGGCTTCCAATGTTCAAAGGGTTTCTGGTTCGCCCAGCCTAGACTGGCAGCAGCTCCAGCAGCTGAATCGTCCTTCTTCAATCCGCGGGAAGGGAAACTGGGCAGATCTTGGGGATTGGCGTATTTGAGCGAGGCAGCGGCACCTGGTGGCAAAGAGGGGTCAGCTATCAATTGAATTTTGGTCCGCGCATTCCGGGGCCAAAGTAATTACTCACCAGCGGAGGATAGCTTGTTGTCTTGGTCCAGGAATTCATGGCCGGTCTTGGAGGTGGCGGAACCGTTTCGGGTGACATATAATGCAGCCGTTGCAGCCTGGTCTTCGAGTCTGTTGGAGTGAGGATGAGGATGAGGGTTAGGGTGAGAGTGAGGCTTGTTGTTGTTGTTGTTGTTGTTGATGTTGATGTGAGCATCTTGGATTGGGCCGGTTGTACGAATGGCGGTGGTGGTTGCGGGCTGTGCCATCCTTGCGAGATAGGTTTCTGTGATGTTTATGTTTCTCTGCGAGAACAAGCTGCGTATGACGGATTAGATGGACAATGAGATAGTTGCGACCCGTGGATTATGGAATTTCTTGTGAGCTCTTGTGTATGGGCGCCAAAGTTGTGTTGGAGTATGGGCTGATCACAAGCAGCAGGTAAGTGTTGATGCCGTCCGTATCAGAAGTGCAAATGGATAGCTTCATCAACCTGAAGGACGAAATATACACGAATGATAGGGACAGAAGGAGTAGAAACCCGGGAGGCAAGAGATCACAACTGGATTCGACGACCTACAACCTACAACCTACAACCTACAGCCTATGACCTGCAACCTCGGGCATGCTCAACACTCTTGTCATCATCGTCCTGTACGACTAGTTCCTTACGAAGTTAGGTGATCCGCTGCCCATGGAGAAGCTTGAAGTCTAGATATCTTTGGGCAAGCCGGAGCAGATAGTAGGTTGCCGTATTTGTATTAACCAAGGACATTAGAGCAAGGCTGTGCCCTATTTGGCTATTCGGAAGCTCTTTGGATGATGATAAGGGGATCATAGAAGTACGACGAAGGGAAGGCTAATGTGCGAAGTACGTACAGTACAGCAACAATGACGTCGATTACGTCGATTACGTCGATTGTGACACGGCTGTTTTCAGCCACAATTCGTACTGTACAGGACTGCCGTGAGCCATGCCATGCCTACTGTACTGTATCACAAGCAACAGGAAAAGCTGGCGGGTGGCCGGGTGTTGGTGTTATACAGTAGGATCATCGGCAGGCACATGTATTGAGTTAAAGCAGGCGTGCTAAAGAAAATAGTTGAATTGGAAATATAAATCTTTGAATGTTGCTATCGATCTATCTACTGTACTGTACATACTGCGAAGTTTTACCAGGGATGAAGTTCATCATCTCCACATTGCGTCATGAGGAGACATGCATAATACCAGCAAAGTACAGTACATACAGTGATCTGCGCCATGGATCAATCAAGCAGGTCACTTCTGACCTCAGACAGAAGAATAATGTCAATTACAGTACAGTACCTGAGTACGTCTTCCCGTCAAGTAATTGTATTTATTCCTCCTCAGACTCTGAGTTCGTGATTGGGCAATCCTTGTGAGCACAGCATTTTATCTCAACCTTTACAGTACGAGTTAGCTTTCAATCTCGTTACCTTGTGCCGCCTTACTTGTAAAGCTTCCTCTACCCCACAATGTCAGGTCTCAAGCCTAGAGTGAAGTCCAGGACTACAATGGACAAGCGTCTTGAAAATATACCCAACTTTCGAGATGTCGGGAAGACCATCAATGCATATCTGGGAGAGAAGTGAGTTGGTCTCGTGACCTCCCCCCTTTACCATCCACGTTCCATGATTAGATAAACTTGGCTGAGCATCAATAGGCGGATGGCAGAAGGCATTCTCTTCCGGTCAGCTAGACCTGGTAATAATCATATCCTCTTGTTCTTGGAACGTCTACTTATCAGTCCAGATGATGCAACAATGTCCGACCGAACCCGTCTCCGCTCAGAATACAACATCAAAACCATCATGGATCTCCGCACTGTGTAAGTCATCGTTACTGTTCTTTTTTGCATATACTCAACTTAAATCTGCCGCACCAAATGGCTACCAAGCCTCTCCTTTACTTCACTTTACCTCACTTCACTTCACAACTCAACACTGACAACAACAGAACCGAACACTCCAATCAACTCAAAACCCGCCAGAAAGACCTCAAAATCCCTACCCTGCTACAATGCAACTCCGCCCTCGCCGAACCCATGAAAATCCCCGGCATCGAGTATTCGGAAATAAACATTAACGGGAAAGGATTCGAGCGTTCCTTGCTTTGGAAACTATCCTCTTGGAGTCTAACGTACCCTCCCTTTCCCCCTTTCCTCCCCCGTTATTCCTTCACTCGCGCTCTCCATGGGCCTCAGGCTAATTCTTGTGATAGGAAATTCATCATCCTAATAATTCTCGGCTATAGAATGGAAGCAATCTCCATCCTCGGCCGCGAAGTAATGCAACCCCGTGGCCTCACCGGCCTCGCCTACGACTCTCTCACCTACTGCGGACCCGAAATCGCCCTCGCCCTCACCACCCTCTCTTCCCCTTCCACCTATCCCGTTCTCATCCATTGCACCCAAGGCAAGGACCGGACTGGACTTATCATAGCACTACTCCTTTTCCTGTGCAACATCCCAACGGAAGCAATAGATTACGAATATAGGTTAAGTGAGAAAGAACTAGAACCCGAAAGGGAAAGCAGGTTAAAAGAGATTCGACAAATTGGGTTGTCAGATGATTTCGCGGGGTGTCCGGAGGCGTGGATTAGGAGTGTGGAGGCGTGGCTTGGGGAAGAGCATGGCGGGGTGGAAAACTATTGTGAGAGTATCGGGTTTGGGGAGGAGGGGAAGGATGGGGTGAGAAAGTTGCTTGCTGTTTAAGGTGGGCAGAAGGGAGAGGGAGCAGGAAGTAAGGAAAAGGGTTGCATTTTGAAATGGCTGGGGTAGGTGGGTTGACATAGATAGGTACTTGAAGGTTTTTTTGACTTTTTGGTTATTTTCCCTCTTTTTGTGTTTTTGACTACTCGGCTTACAGCTGCTTTTCCATGTTTGGTCCAATTATTTGTGTTGATTTAGGTGTTTGGAGGCAAGGTGGTGATTGCATCTAGGTGGGCTCCTTCTTTCTTGCACGTAGAATTTTCGGGAGTTTATTGACTTGAAATTTACTCTATGGTGGTTTCATTAGTCCCCTCATCATTACTGCTCCTTTCTTTTTGTATTTGAGAATGGAACTCTTAGATTTCATGCTGTTTCAAAACCCGTTGATCCTTTGTTTAGTGTTGCGAAGGTAGATGAACACAGGATGGATCCATCTCTGATGGAAAGACAAAGAATTTGGAAGCCGAAAGCACGCAATGCCTCTACCGTATGCGCACTCTCAACCAAGAATCCAGTTCTGCAACAAAGGGGCATTGTATCTCTGATAGTAAATGTTGTTTGTTCTTACAATATCTAAATTCCTCAATTCTGGCCTCTGAAAGTTCCATGTCTTCCAACTACTAGTCTACGGCTTCCTCAGAATGGACGGGGATCCAAGCACAGGAAATGGGAATGGAGGGAAATCACAAGAGAATACTCTTTGGAGCTGGGGTAATGGTCCATCTGGAACCTTTCCGGGGCCAAGTTTTGATCCTCGAGATGATCTCCCGGACTTCATAACTTCGAATTCACAAAGCGTCAATACCAGTGGCGCTTTTTTATTCAACACCATGGAACCCACTCCTAGGCATCCTAGCCCTGAGTGTGCCAGCGGAGAGAACAGACCCGGTAGAATTATGACTGCCTGGGTGAAAAAGGCACAGGGGGTGGGAAATCGTATTGTATATACCGGAACCGGGGATAGAAAGGATAAGTCCTTGAATGGGACCCCCCAGGTTGGTTTTTTTGTAGCCCCAGGGTGCTTTGAGTTCCCCTTTAGTTGCTCCTTGGGTAACTTAAGTCGAGAGAGACATTCAACAGATAGCTAACTCTTGTGCCGTTATTGTATCTCTAGTTTATGGACACACGTAAAACCGCCATAAAATATCCGAAATTTGTAAAGCCTGCGACTACTTTCGAACGGCCCGGGGCGCGTTGGTTAAGGACTGGAAAAGACTGGGAGGACTCACTGGGTGAGGCTTGGACAGGCGAAAAGTACTTGGGGGCTGTGAGTGCCTTTGTTTTAAATCCAACGTTTCTCACTCTCGAAGCTGTGCTTTCCTTCAGATTAGCCCAAACTGCAAAGATAGCTGACTCATCCATGCCGTAGGGAAGTTATGGTGCTGTTGGTCTTTGGGTCAGAAAGGACGCGGTACGGGGAGAGGTTAATCGAGTAGCAGTGAAGCAGTCCGAAAATGAGCCTGCCTCGGATCAACTTACTGAGGAGGGGCGAATATTGGAGATTTTCTCTAGGTTCGGCTCGAAACATATTGTTAGACTTTACAGGGCTGTATGGCAAACGGAAGAGGGAAGGATCCGAAAGCTCTACGAGGGACCACAAAAGCCTCGACAGAATCGAGTTGCACGTATCTACCTAGAGTATTGTGAGAATGGTGACCTGGGTGACTTGATAATGACAACGACAAGGTGAGCCTTTCCATTACGTGCTTTGTAAATATCACATCCTCTGGACAGCTAGTGGTAAGGTCTTTGTAAGGATATAATTAACGGATAAAAAGTGTTTTTGGCAAGAGGGGAAGCCCAAAAGTAGTACCGGAAGACCTTGTTTGGAGAATTTTCAAGTGCATAGCTCTTGCATTATTAGTTTGTATGTCAAGCACGACCATTTGCTCTTCATCTCTCCGCCAAATATGTATATGCAAAGAACTTCCGCTTGTAGCACTTGGGTTGGAAATACCGCTAACTTATTGTCTGTAGTCGATAGAGGCACCGAAGATCCTCATTTGTCACCTGAGCCACTCGAAGGCCATGAATGGGTACATTTTGATATAAAGCCCGGGAACTGCAAGTATCCCTCCCTCTCCCTCTCTCGACCTCTGCTTATACCTAAGCAGTCCTAGTATCAGGGCACGACAAAGAGCATCCCAACACACCTGTTATTAAGGTAAGACATAAATTTGTACTTGCCAATTATTCCTCTCACCACTATCTAGCTTGCAGATTTCGGATGCGCCCAGGATGCTTCGCTTTACACCGCTGAGCAAGATCGGAACCACTTCATCATCGGAGGCGAAGTCAAAGGTACGCCGCAGTATAGGACTCCTGTAAGTCCTATCCACTTGATCGAGGGCCCAGTGATACGAACTAAGTCCTGGTAGGAGCAATTTAATGGACGTGTCGATCCGACTTTTCGAAAATATGGCGCACTGACAAATGTTTGGCAAGTTGGGAAAGTCATCTGTGATCTTATAAACCGTGACCATCGTTTTCGAATAGGCGTGTCGGATCCTAGCCTACCGTACGAAGAGCCTTTCATCATCCAGGATGAGTCCACAGGCCACAAATTTAAGACTTACGGGCAGGCACTTTTGGATGCACCGTACTCAGTAAGTTTACGATTCCTGATATTCCAATGTTTAGCACACCTACCAAACAAGAGACCAACCCCAGAGAAACTGTTGGCTCTCATTGATACCGGCATCGATGCATGTTCGACCCAACTCAAAGGCTTGGGCTCGAATTATAATCTTACTACAGGGGAAGGCTTGGGTTACGAGTATGGACCCGAACCACGCAGTTATGAAGAAGATAAGGAGCAATTCAAGCGCTTCGCACCCGCAGGAGCGGTGATGACAACAATACCCCTCCGTTCGAAGGCTGATTACTATATCTTTGGACAATCAGATTTTCCATCGAGTGGGCCTATGACGCCTCCGGCGCTGACTCCATTGAAACCTTCGCTTTCGCCTTCACCTTCAGTGAAACATCATCCATCGCCGAAATCTCCGTCGCCGCCTTCACCGATGCGTACAAGTCCATCAAAGCCCCCCGAACATACTTTGATCGAGAGACAAGAAGAACTTCGGAGGCAACGGGACACCTATTATCCTGAACTCCCTCCCACCGTAGACTCCCTATTACCAACAACTCCAGAACCCGTACCAGATATTTCCATCCAACCTCTGCCACTGCCTCCAATTCAACCTCGTGACCAGCCTCAGCGAAGAATAAAACCCCTTAGATTTGGCCCAGTACAAAGAGCCTTAACATTAAGCTCATCTATTATGTTGATATCAGCAGGTATTATTCTTGGGGTAGGAGAAGTATGCATATTCAGCTCACCAAGTTCTCCACTTGACCACCAGGTATCTAACCCTTCTACCGCCACGCCGATCTCTACAACATCGATCTCATTGAGACAAACTTCTTCTGGGTTTACTCCTTCCAGATCAAGTTCCATTCAATTGGCTTTTACCTCCCCAACCTCTCAATCTGCGGCAACATCCCAGTTTGATGTAGACGACTTCAACACTTCAACCACATGGCTTCCCATTGACCCAACCTCTCAGGGCGATGACCACTTTACCACATCCACCAAATACATATCTGCTAGATTCAGCTCCTCCGATTCAATCTCTGAAGATGACGATGGCGACAGCGACAGCTGGGGGACGCTCTTCAAACCTCGCATTACCACATCCATCACCTTGACTCCTACTGGCGTAACCTTCCAAATCGAGGATGACTCCATGACACTTGTCCAAGTATCCACCACACCAGCCACCACAACCGTTTCAATCTCTACGGCCACGGCCTCCGTCGCCGCTCCTCCCTTCTTCTCCGCCCTGCGGAAAGGGGGATTGGTAACAGCCTTGGAAACCGCGTTCAAAGTTGTCCTCTTCTCCATGTCAACCATCGCAGCTAGTTTTGAAAGTCTAGTTCATCTGGGCTGGGACTTAATAGCGTATTGGTGCCCTAAAGATGAGAATCTTTGGGACCTGGTAGTAATTTCCTTGTTCAGTGTGTTGTATTCTACGGGAATGTTGCATGACCCACAAATGGCTGTGGTACGTGCTCAGCTCTATGGTAATGGTGCTTGAGGATGTTTTGTTGGGGGTTTCGTCACTGGTATTTTAGGTATTTTAGGTATTGAATCGAGAGAAATATAAGATTGTTTTTAATGGATTTCCTGGTATTCAAATTGCTCCGAAGGGTGGTAGGGTAGGTAAGGTGATGTGAATGTATTGACATTCGCTTATCGGCCCCTTTTTGATCCTGTCGGTATAGGCACTGTATTATTGACAAGCGCAATCCCATACTCTGACATAGCCCCTCCGTACATAAAGCTTGTCCCGGCGCCTCCAAACACGAGTTGTCCTGGCTTGAGCGTTGAACTTGGCGCAGGCTTGACAATATAGCCAGCAAAGTCATTTTTAGGAGGGGCAGGTTTGGGAAAGGCCACCTTATGGAGGAATTGGGACTCGGAAAGTCTGTAGTCAGCTGGATTAAGACCAGCAGCAAGAATTTGAACTAGGTGCTGGTTGGCCTGGGGCTGGAGCATAGGGACATTGTTTAGTGTCAGGTTGTTCTCGAGGCCACCTGCTGTGGATCTGTATTGCCAGCTGCGAAACGAGGATGGAATACCCTTGGTAGCCATAATGATCGTCTTGTTTGTAACTGTGAAAGTTCGTTCTTGTGAAAGCGTGTCCTGGAGCTCAAGTTGATAAGCTCCGAGCGTCAATCAAAAGACAGTTGAGTGAAGAAGGGCAGACTGAGAAGCTGCCCGATACATCGTCCTTCAAAGACAAGCACACCCGGCCTCACATTAGTCCGACCACGTGTAGTTGAATTTTCGGGCTTTCACTTAATGCAAGCCGACTACCGTAGTTAAGTAATGTGCATTTACCCTAAGACTGGCTGAAAAGTGTTGAAATGCAGGACCTACCTTAATCCGGTTGGTCGTCCTTGCGAGGAAGCGACCTTGTTATGATTAATGAAGCGCGTCCGGGGTCTAGTTGGTGGTGTCCCGCTTCGGGAGTCGAATGCAGCTGCGGCCCGCGGACGGTGTGGCATTTTGTCCCGGCGTAAGCTCCGTACCGTCTCACCTAAAGCTCCGTGCTGTCTTGTCCGCTTTCGTCGTATCCCTGCCTCGCTAATCCCAGATGAAAATTCCGCGGAGAATTTTTCTAACCAATATCCCGAGAATTCTGCTAGTGAACTCCGGTCAATATTCCGTCCAACCCGATAGGTTTAGGATAGAGACCGACTATGCACAGGGGAACGTCCTGAAAATGAATAGTATATATAATACTCAAAGACGCCGGCAGCTATCAAGTCTAATCGGGGTTGGTTCTGAATTTTTGCGATTGGTTTTTGGATATTTAATACGCTGGCGACCATTGAAGCCAAGATGACCAACGATGTCGAGGCCGGGCTCGAATCAAACTCCTCTCGACAGATGGCAAGCTTGACTGTCGCTGCGGACCCTGCCGTCGTCTCGGAGCGCAAGGCCGGCCACGAGCATGACGCCTATCCAGAGGGCATCGCCCTCATCTCCATCCTGGCCGCCGTGGCCGTGTCTTTTTTCCTTGTCTTCCTAGATATGGCCGTCATGTCCACGGTGACGCCGGCCGTCACGACCCAGTTCAACACGCTCACCGACGTCGGCTGGTACGCCAGCGCCTACCAGCTGACCAGCGCCGCCTGTACGCCCCTGACCGGCAAGATCTATAGCTACTTCCGCATCCGGTGGTCCTTCCTGGTCTTCTTCCTGATCTTCGAGATCGGCTCCGCCTTGAGCGGCGCCGCTACCTCGTCAGACATGTTTATCGTGGGGCGCGCCATTGCCGGCATCGGCTCTGCGGGCCTCTTCACTGGCATGATGACCATCGTGGCCAACGTGCTCCCCCTGCACAAGCGACCGGCCATTCTAGGAGCCATCATGGGCCTCGGGCAGCTCGGCATCGCGGGAGGTCCGCTCATCGGCGGCGCCTTCACCTCCAACATCCACGCCACCTGGCGGTGGTGCTTCTACCTCAACCTCTGCCTCTTCCCCGTCATCACCGCCGCCTTCCTCCTCAACACGATCCCCGAGGCCGAGGTGAAGCCGCATTGGCGGAGCGTGCTCGCCACGGCCGCCTCGTCGTTGGATCTCGTCGGCTTCGTGCTCATCAGCGGGGGCGTGCTTATGTTCCTCTTGGGGCTCCAGTACGGCGGGAACCAGTTCGCATGGGACAGCTCCGTCGTCATCGGTCTGATCGTCGGGGGAGTTGTCAGCTTCTCATTGTTCCTCGCGTGGGAGTACTGCCAAGGCGACGCCGCCATGGTGCCGTGGGCCATGCTCCGGAGCGGCATCATCCGCGCGGCTGCCATAACGAATTTCTTCAACTACGGCGTCATGCTCGTGGCTGACTACTATCTCGCCATCTACTTCCAGTCCGTCCTGGATGACACCCCGCTGGAGAGCGGTGTCCACATGCTGCCCACCACGCTCGGCATGCTCCTGTCCATGGTGGCAGCCGGCGGCCTCACCCAGTCTACGGGCTACTATCTCCCCATGGCAATCATTGGCCCGTGCATTTCCGCGGTCGGATACGGGCTCCTATCGACCCTTTCTCCGACGACGTCTACGGCTCGCTGGGTCGGCTATCAGATCTTGTACGGCGTGGGCAGCGTGTTTGGAAACAGCAGCGTAAGACTCCACATCCTTCCCCATCAAGCTCATGAAAGAAAGGTACTGTACAAACGCTGACATGACAACCAAACAGCCCTACATGGCGGTGCAGAACCTCGTGCCGTTGCGCCAAGTGCCCCAGGCAATGGCCATCGTCTTGACCGTGCAGACCTTCGGTAGCTCTGTGTGGCTCATCGTCGCCAACGTCATCTTCAACAACAGTCTCCACGGCCTGCTGTTGGAGAACGCGTCCGTGATCGGCCTGGCGCCTGACTTCGTCATCGGCGCGGGCGCCCGCGGTGTGCACAGCCTGGGCCTCTCGGGGGCCGCGCTGCGGGCGCTGCTGGACTCGTATGCCAAGAGCATTGATCGCGTCATGTATTTGGGCGTGGGCCTGGCGGCGGGAGCGCTTGTCTTTTGCTGGGGCTTAGGTTGGCATAATATTCTCGAGATCAAGAAGAAGGAAGCGTTAGTGGCTGAGAGGAAGGCCGGTTCGGTTGATGAGGGACAAGGTCCTGAGGAAAAGGTCACTGAAACTGTGTAACCATGTTGACATTCCGATCAACGAACCGATCAGAAAGGTTTTGATCACGTGCATGTCCGGCGCTGAATCGGGAAGGAGACACAGCAGCCTGTTGAAGAGTTTATAGACGGACGAAAGTGGGCTCTTACTGTACTGTAATATAGAATTAAGCTAAATTTTGCCCTGCAGCGCCTGGCGTCCAACATTTATGCCGCAAGGCCAAAAGGAAATCTCTGATTGGCCCATAGTTATTATGCATAAGTAGGTACTGTAATTACTGAGTACCCTGTTCAACACAGGCCCTGCAAATAGCTGCAACAGCTGCTAGGTTGTAAGGCCGGCACCTAATGGCCCCTAATCCAGACGTACCATCAGTCTTTGTGACTAGCACGGTAGCTAAGCGAGCAGCGTCAAAGGGAGAGCTTCCTTACCCTCTCCTCGTCCTTCATGGAGACCTTGATCCTATGATCCCCTGACAGTCTTTTGCATTTTGTTGGAACGATGGTGACATGGCAGAGGTGACCTGCTTGATAAACTTGATTTCCGTTTCCGCGTGGCAAAAGTCAAAAAATTCTATATTCTGCTTGCACTGGCTGTCTCTCAAACTCATTGTCGGGAGAAGGCACTGGTAGTCACGTGCTTTCCTACACTAGCGCAAAACAGGGCCTTTAAGCCCCTTTCCATCAACATCATTAGCATCAACCAACGTCATTGTATCTACTCGAGTAGCATTATAATATCTATCCCCTGTGTTTCCCAACATTCATCATATAAGAAGCCGACTATACTTTCTTTTCTGTCTCTTTCGCAAGCTTCCGGATCTGATGCACCACGCTCAGCACGTCGTTGTGTCTCAGCGGCACTCGATGAGTCCCGTCCCACTCGACCAGTCTCCTCGTAGCTGGATGACAGAAGTGCTCAAACAACTTCCTATGGAGAAATAATCCTGGGTCCAGGATCCCGTGCACATGTATCGTTGGTGTGCGCAGCACATTTCCGCTACTCTCTTCAGGTACACGTCCCGAATCCACTTCCCACGGGTTTCTAATAGACGCGGCATCGGGCAAAGGGTGACTTAGCGTCACGTTCGGGTCCAGAGAGATGAGCGGAGCGCTCCCTGCCAGCAAAATACCGAACCGGAATTTCGGCTGATCAGGAGGCTGCAACTTCTGCGTGGCGTGACCCGAAGTCGTCCCTACAACCAGCCTAGTCTCCTCATAGACTTGCTGGCGATAGAGCAGGCTAGCCGCCATCTTGGCTCCCTGGCTGAATCCCAGCACTGCTACCCAGTCACCTGTGGCGCCAGTCTCATTATCGCGCTGCATGGCATCGTCGAGGCTCTGGTCCAGCGCGCGGCAGGCGTCTTGGGGGCGAAGCTTGCGGTGCTCGGAGTGCCAGCAAAGCCAGCGGCGGAATGGTCCCCACTCGCTGTAAACAGACAGGACGTCAGGGCTGGCTTCGGAATCGAAAGGCGCCTGAGCGAAGACAAGTCGAAACTCGTGCCTCAGCTGATTGATCAATGCGCGACATTGGGCGCGAAATATACGAGCGTTGGTGCCACCACCGTGGAGGCAAAGAATGCGTGGTAGGCCTAATTCCGGGTTCTCCTCTTCGACAGCTAATTGCGCCGTAACCGCTACTTGAGGCTCAACTCTGTATGGAGTCATGGGAAAGTATTTGGATGAAGTATAGCAGTAGTGAACGAGGGTGATAAGGAAGTCTGTGTCAATAAGAAAAGCTCCAAGGTTGAATTAAAAACATTAAATATGTGAGGGGTATTCTTGAAAGGCAATAAATAGATCAGTTTAGAAACAATAAGTTATATTTAGCACAAGACTAATTTCTGCCGTTCCAGATAGAAACGCTAGCTACTCATATATTTAAAGGTGCCTTCACCTAAACCCTTACATACCTCGTATATAATAGGACTCTCTATACTCCGTAGGGTCCGAAGTCCGCATCCTAGGCCCAGCCTATACAGACAGCTCCGCTGCAGGGGCTTGACGGGCCCGTGCATTCCCTTATGTAAGATTCTCCCTCCCGAGTGATTCGGTCCCGGATTCATATCGCTAATAATCGTTCGGCTCCCGCGCTCACCCAATTCCATGCTTATATAATTGGGTGAGGTTGTGCAATGCGCCGATTTACAGCAATGCCCCAGATGCCCCAGATTTTAAAATAGAACTCATAAATTATATTCAGGCAATTACTAAGATAGTGATTTATGGCTATATCTTCTGCCCTTGAGCCCAAGGTAGAAAGTTATTTCGTGGCACTAAATATTTCGTTATATTAAAGATTATAAAAGGTTATTAAAAGCATAGCAAGAATAATAAGGCTATAGCTGAAATTTACCCCTCTTAGAATAAACTTCGCTACCTAGACTCTAGTTTTGATTTTCTATAATATTATTAGCTACTTTTATAAAGTATAGCTAGTATCTGCACTTACTAAATCTTTAGCTTATTCCTTCTTAGTATAACGAATCGACTTCGTTGGGTTGGTTTAGTATAGGTAGTGGGTATAAGTATCACGCATAAGAAGAGTAGCTTTAAGGCTTTATTAAATGCTACTAATTATAAGTTAAGATAATTAATTTAAGTTAAGCATAAAGCTCCTATCTAAGTAAAGAAACTATCTAGCTTATATAAAACTTCGTTCTCTATAGATCTTCTTAGATCCTAAGATCCGAGCCCGGATCCTTAGGATCCCCCGCTAGATCCTAAGATCCTAAAAGATCTATTTATTATATAATCCCGTGATCCCGTGACTACTACTTATAGCTTCTCTATATAGTTAGTCTTAACTACTAAGCCTTAGGGCTATAGTAGCATATATAATATTACTTTATAACACTATCCCCTTTTTAGACTAGTATCGTCCCGACGCTTAAAATTAAGTAAGGAAATATCTTATAGTTAATATAGCCTTTCTCTTCCTTTATTATACTTTCTACTAATAAGAGTATAAAAATCAAATAACAAATTATCTTATCTAAGAGTATTAATTCCTTAAGTAATTCTATAATGCCTTATACTAACTACTCTTGCTATAACCGCCGCTATATTATCCTAAATACTAAGTCTTAGCGTTATAGCGAATATATCTATAGAGGTTATAAATGCAATGCTTTATAAATATTTATTTCTAATCTAGAAAACCTTTATCTTAAGGAAGATTGTTTAAAGTTTAAGCGCAATGCTACGTTTAAGGCCGCGATAGCCGGTCTAGCCCGCGTCCAAGTTCTAGAGCAACGTTAATAAGAACTTTATAAGCATAGTATAAAGATGCTTTGTTATAATCTAAAAACCCTAAATAAGCTTAATGCGATTAAAGAAAAAGAGAGGCGGGTAGCTAAGCAGGCTACTCTAGTATTATTAAACCTATCAAGGCCTAGCGCCTCCTTTACTTATAGCCTTATAAACATATCTAAGTCTATTCTTAATTTTAACCCTAGTTCCTTCTTCTAAGAAGACTTAGGTTTTGCTAATAGAACTCTTCTAGCTTTTTAAAGCTTTTAAAGTATTCTTTTAGTTTTTATATATTCTTCGAATATAGGTAATTAAGCTATTTTACTAAATACTTAACTTTATTCTTAATATATTAATAGTCTAATATCGTTTCTATATTATATATAGCGTTTAGATTAACCGGGTTAATCTCTATATATAAGGCGCGCAGCGCTCCCTTAAGTGCTAGCTTTAAGAGTAAGATATAAAATACTAGATATATTCTTATTATATTAGGCAGCTTAAGTCGATAATTAACTAGTTTAATAACTTTATTAATTTTAAATAGTCTTAACTTCTTATAATCTAGTTTATTACTTAGTTATTTCGTTTTAATATTTTTCCGAAGCAAGTAAACTTTATCCCCCTCTTTAAGCGTAAGTTCTATACTATATTTAGCGTTATAGTATAACGCTATTCGCTATAATATAAAGCGTATATTATCTATAAGTTATTTATATAGCGATTTAAGCTAATTTACCTAGATTTCTACTTGCTAAGTAATCGAACTTCCTTTAATCGCAGTTTTATATACTTTAAAGTCGAACTTATAGTTAGCATAGAATAGTAATATTTTTATAGTCTTTACTTCCGCGCTATTATACGCAAACTAAGCTAACGGCAAGAGCCCTACCTAATCGCTTTATCTATAGTTAATATAATAGCGAAAGTAAGCTTTTATTATTTAATTTAACTTTTTCGTCTAACTATCTATCTAAGGTTTAAAAGCTATTAATATCTTAAGCTTAATTCCTAGTAATGCTATAAGTGATTTCTAGAAGTTCAAGGTAAAGAGCTTATCTCTATTTAATATAATCTTATCTAGTAGTCTATAATTAGCCACTATAATCCTTAGGAATATATATACTAGATCTTTTATAATATAAGTTATCTTATATAAGAGTATATATATATACTTAATAAGTCTATCTATAATAACTAAGATAGCATTATATTCTACTCTTATTATAAGCTTTACTAATTTTGGCAATTCTTTTACAAAATCCTATATAATTAATAACTATAGCTTAAAAAGGGTATATAGTAATTTAAGCTAACTATATAGTTTATATCTTAAGGACTTATTCTATATATAAGCGTCGCATTTACTAACTACCTTCTTAACTATATACCTTATCTACGGGAAGTAATAACTTCTCTTAAGTTATTCTAGCGTTCTAGCAACTCCTTAATATTTATAAGCAAGTAGCCTATGCTATTCTTTAACGAATTCCTTACGGATCTTAGATAGTATATATAGCTTATCCTTTTAATAAATAGTTTTATTATTAAGAGTAAATTCTAATCTTAGTATAAGCAATGCTTGCTTTACTATTAAATCTATATTATAATACGTTTATAAGTACTCTGCGATAGCATTACCTAAGATAGCGCTTATTATAGCTAACTTTATCTTATTATAAACTATTAAGTCCCTATCTTCTTTAAAGATTGTATAAGAAACTTATATTTTATTCTCGAGATACTTAGGTTTTTTACTTAAAGCATCCGCTCTAGCGTTTTCTATTTCTTTAATATAAGTAATATAGAAATTATAGTCTACAAGGGTCTTTGCTTATTATACTTGCTATTAATTAAGTTCTTTTATTATTATAAAATAAATAAGATTCTTATAATCTATCTAGACTTATACTAAGTATATTATCCTTAATAAGTATACTCTTTATATTCTAAAAGCTTTAATAATTGCTAGTAGTTCCTTATTATAGATCTTATAGTTAAGTTCTACTATAGTAAGCTTTCGGGAGTAATATATAGTTAGTTATTAATTGCTAGTCTTGCCCTTTTAGCTAAGTATTGCGCTAATTGCATAGTCTAATAAATCCGTTTCTATAAGGATATTCTCTTTTAAGTTAAATAACCTTAGCACTAGCTTATAAGCGAATGCTTTCTTTAAGTCCTAAAATGCATGCTTAGCTTGCTATATCTATTTAAACTAAACTTCTTTCTTTATAAGTATTATAAGTAGCGCTATAATACTACTATATCCCTTAATAAATCGTTAATAGAAATTCGCGAATCTTAAGAAAGATTATAATTCCTTAACTAATATTAGCGACTTCTACTTTATTACTACTTATACTTTCCTTAAGTTTATCTTTACTTTATCTAGGGTTATTATAAACCCTAGAAAGATAACCTTATCTATAAAGAAGTAATATTTCTTTAGCTTAAGCGCTATACTTGCTATCTTTAATGCTTAAAGTATAGCTTGCATACTTTCCTAGTATTTCTCTTTATTCTCTAAGAAGATAAGAATATTGTTAAGATATATAATATAGTCTATATTTAACTATTTCCTAAGGATATTCTATATTTATTGCTAAAATATTGCTAGTGCATTATATAGACCGAATAGTATAACTAAATACTTATATAGTTTATACTAAGTCTTAAATGCTATCTTCTATTTATCTTTTTCTCTAATCTTAATATAAGGGTACGCGTCCCTAATATCTAGTTATATAAAAATCTTAGCTCCTTATAACTTATCGCGCATTTTCTTTAGTAATAGTATTAGATACTTATCTTTAATTATTATATTATTAAGTTAATAGTAATCTATATAAAGTCTTTTTAGTAATCTATCTTTCTTTAGTATAAATAGTACTAGGCTTATTGCTTAAGACTTAGATTCTTTAATCTATCCTTTTGCTAAACTAGTATTAATATACTTCTTAAGCGTCCTTAAGTTTTCCTTAGAAGTATTATAAATTCCTTTAAATAGCGGCGTACTGCTTAATTCTAGTTCTATAGCATAGTCTTACTTAGCATATAATAATAAAGCGTTAAGCTTTATCTTCTTCTTAAATATATCTATAAACTTATTATATGCTAATAGTAGCTTTCTCTTTATTAATAGACCCTTTATCTATTAATAGTATTTTAACTCTATAAAAGTAGCTAATACTTCTCTTAAGTCTTTCTGCGTTATAGCAGGTATAATATCTTTATAGTTATAGCTATCGAATATTATCTCTTTAACTCGCTAATCTATGCTTAAATTATATTATTTAAGCTATCTTAATCCTAGGATAAGTAAGTGCGAACTAATAAGCGCTAAGTTAAACTTAATCTTTTTAATATAATAGTCTTTTACTTGTATTTCTACTTCTTTCGTTTTATAGGCAATAATTCTATTATAATTAATATTCTTGCTATTAACTATTACTAGTTAATAAGGTACTTTCTTTAACTTAGTTTTAAGTTTAAGCAAGTCTACTCTTCGCTTTGCGATAAAGTTTTTACTAGCTCTTAAATCTACTATAGCATAGATATTCTATCTATTAATTTAAATTATTATAGTTAAGTACTATAGTCTAGAGCTTGCCTAGGTTATATATAGTTCTTTTAACTATAAATCTTAGTATCTTTAACTTAAAACGATATTTATTTAGCCTTAAGTTCCCTTGCTAATCTTAATAACTTAATAGAGTTAACCCTTAACTAAATTAATACTAAACTTTACTAAGTATTATTCTTAATATAGTTAGTAAGCGTAATCGCAGTTCTTTTACTATTAATACGTCTTTATTTCTTATTGCAATTCTTAAGTCTTGCTAACTTTAAGTGCTTTAGTCTTTAGTAATACTATAGGCATTTCTTCGCGGATAATATAGAGTTTTGCGCTATCTTAATCTACTTATTATAGTCT